>JAOXOE010069823.1:0-29823 GCA_028565055.1 Phoeniculus purpureus
CTGGAAGGGGCTGCCCAGGGGCGTTGTGGAGTCTCCATCTCTGGAGATGTTTAAAACCCACCTGGCCATGTTCCTGTGCAACTGAATCTAGGTGATCCTGCTGTGGCAGGGGGATGGGACTGGAAGATCTTTCGAGGTCCCTTCCAATCCCTAATGTTCTGTGATCTCACACCCTGTTTTTCCATCATACAAACCAAGAAGTTTCGGTGTGAAAGGTGCAGCTGTAATATTTTCCTTACTACAAGTAAGGAAACGACACGTTTTTACACTTTTAACTCAAAACTTATGCAGACCACTCTAACTGAAGACAACACTGGCTTTGATTGCTCTTGTCCTTCAAATGTTCAGGTTCAGGCAGTGCAAACACAAGCAAAGTGATTTAGTGAGGCTCCTGTCACAAATAAATACAGCAGAGCTCTGTCTGGACTGAGTGAGCCTGTCACCAGCAGCTCCTGGAAGTCACAGAGCTGTCATCCTCAGAGCTGTGTTTGGCACCAGTCAAGTGGAAAAAGAAGGCAGAAAAAAATAAAGAAAATAAAAAAAGAAGGGAGAGAATCCCAGTGAGGAAAGACAATCACAACCAGTGTTTTCAGGCCAGCTCTGTAATCTTCTCGGGTTAAAGAGATGCTAATCAGGGACCAATTATTGCGAAGCTGCTGGAGTATTTTGCATACACTTATTGAATTACACGCAGGCATAACAAAGTAGTAGCAGTGCTTATGAAAATGATGTGATTAATAGATCGGGTGCAGGAATGCTGCAAGGCTGGGGGAGACTGAGTTCTGCTGTTTGCTGCAATCAGCTCATTGAGATTCCTCAGCCTTTTACTGGCCCCAAACCTGTGCAACTTTCACAGCATCCTGGGTGATCAATGAACCGACAACACAACCACTACAGCAAGAAAGATCAGGCCTCTAGAAACGAGAATCAGCAAAAAGCATAGAAGTCCTTTTACCTTTTCCTCTGCTTCATATCCCATTTCAGGCAAAGTCATTGTTCTCCAGAAATGTGGAGCGTCGGTGAGCTGGAAGAGAAGAAGATTATCAGAGCTGGATATTAAAGGGACTAATACATTCGGTTCAAAGGACTTGTGAATTGCCAGGGTGGGATTTTCACCCCGTTTCTTGTCACTGCCGGATTGGCGGACAAGCAATTCTTAATCGCTGCGAGTTTCTCTTTGCTTCTCCTTGTAGCTCTGCTGTCTATAACGGAGCAAGATACTACAGAAAGCAACCCACCCGCTCTTCCTTAACCAGATAATAAGGTTCCAAGCCAGAAGAAGTGCACAGCAGGATTTCAATTTCCTCTTAATAACTTTATTGTCTCCTGGCCCACTCCTAAGGAAAAACTGTAGGAACCTGGCTTGATGAAGCTTCCTCTTACAAAGACCACCGTTCCTTCTCTGAGCAATCAAACCTATCAGTCACTAGGACTCCTTAGCTGCTGTCCCTCAGCATCCCACAGGGGGCACAGGGGCTGAAGGGCAATTTCTCATGCCAAGAAACATTATTTTTCATCACATCACAGACTGACTTGATAACCTAAGTGTTTGGGAAAGGAATGATGCAAAGGGGCACTCATTTTCATATCCAAACGTTGCATTTCAGCAATAAGGACTCAGTCTCTGTATGACGCAAAGGTACTCTAGTGGAGTTTTAGTGCTTGGATGACTTTCTTGTTTTAGCTGGAGATCTCTGGGTGACAGCGGAGCCTCCTGTGGGACCCAGGGCAAAGGCTGTCTGCAGAGGACCTGTGCTGGTGTTAAACACAGAGTCTCATCTAGCAGCAGCGTAGGTAACCAAAGCCTGTCCACAGTTCCCCAGCTCTCTGTGATCTGGGGTACATGGGATGCTCTTCCTTCCTCTTAACCAGTTCCCTCGGAAGGGAGCAGTTGTGAGACAGAAAAATACACCCTACTGTGGCTTCATTTATCCTTCCAGACTGCAGAGGGAGAGCTGTGAGCATGCAGGTGCTACCCAAGTGCCTGGCTCTGTGACAGGTACAGCCTACACAACACAATGACTCAACCCCTTCCCTAGGCAGCCTGTTCCGAGGCCTGATGACCCTTTCCATGAGGAAGTTTTTCCTCATGGCCAAACTGAACTTCCCCTGGTGCAGCTTGAGGCCATTTCATCTTGTTCTGTCCCTTGTCACTTGTGAGAAGAGACCAACCTCCACCTCTCACACTCTCAGGTGGTTATGGATGGCAGTAAGGTCACCCCTCAGCCTCTTTTTCTTCAGACTAAATAGCCCCACAATCTTCCTGGAATAATCATAATGATTATTTTAATGACATGAGATACTAGATTGAAGGGGCATTCCCAAAATGTTTGTCACCCTTCTTTGTCTTTGGTTCCTGCCCCTGACAAATGTGATTATTCTCTGCAAAACTCTGGATTTAATGGCTTTGGGTTCCAGAACTCTCTCATTTTGGAATGATTCTCCTTTCTGGGAAGTCCATACCTCAGGATGGGATATTCTTCATGTCAGAAGAATGTCCCATCTTTTAGCTACACTATGAGTGATGCCTGCAGCACTGCAAGTGATGACTGCAGTGCTGCAGGCTCAGTGCAAACATTCCAACTGATAATTCTGTGGGACACACACCTCAAGACACAGAGAGCACACACTTCTCACCAATGAGGAAGCACGAGCTGAGAGCTCCCACCCACCCTGAAGAGCCCACTGAGCTCAGCTGTGCCTCACTGGAGACATCAGCTACGCCCCAGTGAACTTGACCGGTTTAGTGCTGCTATCGTGCCAGGAAGATGCTGATGGAAAGCGCTTACTTTATTGCTGCTCTCTGAGATCACCGTGTCCTGCTGAGTCTCAGTCTCCATGGGGCTACTGAGCAACACATCCTCTTCCAGGCTAGCGTTTGCCTCCCCCATTGTCCTCGCGGAAATTGTCATTTGCGGAGGCTGCCCGAATTTGATGTTCTTGGCCAACTGTTGCTGAAAAACAACCACAGAGAGAACAAACCCCAAAAGATATTTATTTACACGATAAGCAAGACAAGCCAAGTCTAGCACACCTTCCTTCTCCACCTGAAAGCTGTATAGGAACATTCAGGACAGCTCCTGACTCTTGGAGAAATAAATTGACGTGAGGCTCACACTGCTGCAACACGGTTGCGCACTTCAGTCTCTTCCTCTCCCCCTGAAAGGGACCCAGGTCAGGGATTTCACTGCATGATTTCTCATTTTGGATGGTCAACCTGAACTCTGTGAGTGCTGCAAACTTTGGCAAACGTGGTGAACACTGAAACAGTCGTTATCTGTTTTTAATCGGTGTCTTTGCTTACAAACGCGAATCACGAGGCTTTTCTGCTGCAAAGGAAGATTCTGAGCCAAGTATACACGGAGAGATGAAAACTACCCCAACAGGCAGCCTTTTTCTTCTCCAGCACCCCACACCCTGCGCATCATGCATCTGTACTTCTTAAGGGTGTCCTTAGTGTAAGTGCTTGGTCGTGAGTTTTACATGTCAAGGGGTTTGCCTTAGAGGAGGCAAATTTTCAAAGGAGGGGAGCCCCAGCCTCTATTAGCAGCTGAAACTAAACACAGACTCTTCTCTGCTCATGCTCATGAGTGCTGCCACCTCACCACTTTGGCACCCAGGAGTTAATGCAGGGGATGTGCAGCAGATGAACAGATAAAAGAGCAGAAGAGCTTTCCCACCATTTAATTTCCTTGAAATAAGCTTCTCTCATGGATTGCAAGAAGGTACTCTTGAATCATATCAAGCGTGAGATGAGAAAAATAAGTAGTATATAAAATCCATCCTTTGGCAGATGGAAAATAATTTTCCAGTATTTCCAGGAAATTGAGGACTATCCTCGTCATTATGGACATCATGCAGTTGTGAGTTTTAAATGACAGCGAAGTTTTAGAAGTGTATTTGCTCAGACTTGCACAAAGTAGTTTGAAGATTGAGGAAGAAACTCTAGTAGCCCTCACATTCACAGAATCCTAGACTGGCCCAGGTTGGAAGGGACCTCCAAAGGTCATCCAATCCAATGCCCCTGCAGTGAGCAGGGACATCCTCAACTAGATCAGGTTGCCCAGAGCTTTGTCCAGCCTCCCCTTGAATATCTCCAGGGAGGGGGCCTCAATCCCTCCCTGGGCAGCCTGTTCCAGGACAGAAAGTTCTTCTCTGTGTTCCCTACTTATTGGCCTTTTTTTGGGAAAAATTTAGCTCAAAAAAGCTCCACTAGTAGTTCTCTGCTGGCCAATCCCTTTCAGTGCATTCTAACGTCCAAAGCTGATGCTGCATACCAAATGTCAGTCTCTCACACAGCTTATTGAGCTGCATGAATTTATTCTTAGAATCATAGAAAATCAGAGAATCGTTTAGGTTGGAAAAGACCTTTACGATCATCAAGTCCAACCATTAACCCAGCTGTCGCAAGGACGCCGCTAAACCCTGTGCCCGAGCTCCACAACTTCTTACTGCTTCCAAAGAGCAATGTTAAACCTGCTCCTTGTTCTTTTCCACACGGTGCTCACACTGTAACTACAACACAATTACCCTCTCAGAAAACATTCGCACAGACTCATTCGTGGAATCATAGAACAGTTTTGACTGGAAGAGACCTTCAAGATCATTGAGTCCAACCTTTTCCTAGGCCTAACAGCATCACTAGACCATGTCCTGTTCTACCTGGTCAATCATAAAAACCCTAAAAACACATCATCCTCAAGAGAAGGACATCCACAGATAGTCATAGAATCATTCAGACCCTCGGGATTATGGAGTCCAAGCATCAATTCTGCTCTACAAGCTCACCCCTAAACCAGATTCCATATGCATAAACCATAGTCTGATACGGCCACGTTTAAGTACTGTGTTGGAAATGTCCATTGATGTGGCCTCAGTCTCTTGATTTGTGCAAGACCACCTGTAATTTGGCAGTCAGGGGTCACCATCCTCTTCAGAACGGGGATCACTGGGCTGTGTTCCAGACCAGCTTTGCCTCATCCCTGGATTCTTTTCTGTAAGGGGTGCAGGAGAGTTTGTCTCTTCGCATCCAGCCCAGGTGGCTGTCAGTGCGTTGCCATTCAGTGGGGAGTGAGGGGCAGGGCTGCACCTCTCACGAAACAGCCTGGAAGGGTTGCACTCATCAGTTCTGAAAAGCTGCCCCCGCAACTGGATCACAGCACAGACCCGCTTTCATTTCATACCAAATAATTTGCTAAAATGTGCTACTGTTTAACTGACACCTTTACACCAGCTTAGCATCAATAACCTCAGAAATAAAACTCCTAAGTTAAATTGCTCTGCTTTGGCTGGCACCTGCAGGAAATTAAAGAGCTGAGACGTTCAAAGCCCTCTTTGTGCTGGATAGGAAATGCCACCGAGTGAACTTTCCACGTTAACCGGCAGAGAGCCCAGACTGGGCTCCTCTTTCACTCCAGTTTGCCTCCTCTTCTGAGTCCATGCCTGCCTGCATGCGGTTGGGTTCAGCCCCTTGAAACCACATCATCTTTATGACTGTGTGCCTGGAGGGAATCCAGACCCGCATCTGCCGAGCTGCCTACTCTGTTCACTGAAAAAATCCTTGAAGCAGAGTGTGCTCTCTCAGATGACTCCATTCAAACAAGTCTCACAAAAAACATCGCTCACATTTTGCCCTTAGCTCCAGTACCTACTCCTCAGACCTGCTTGCAAGGAACAGACACTGAATACATGAAGTGATGGACTTCTAGTTGTGTGTAACTCTTCAGTGGGGATCTGGTGATCCCTCAGCCTCTCCTCATCAGACCTGTTCTCCAGACCCCTCACCAGCCCAGTTACCCTTCTCTGCCCTCTCTCCAGCATCTCAATGTCCTTTGTGTTCTGCAGTGCCCAGACCTGAACCCAGCCTCACCAGGGCTGAGTACAAGGGCCAGGGGCAGGATCACCTCCTTGTTCCTGCAGCCCACTCTCCTGCAGATGCACAAGTAATATCTGTGTAATAAATGGGCAATTTACAAATGCTCAGAGCAGAGGGTTGTTGGTTTGTTTTAAATCAGAAAATACATAACCCAGTAATTCCTGGCCTCACTAAGCCAGATGCCATAGGGCAGGTCTGCTCTGACCTACAGCTAGGTTTGTATTTGAAATGTTCCCTGTGCTCATTCACAGCCCTACATTACCAGTCAAACACCGCTCCATGAGAAAGGCCGTGCAAAGTTCTCACGAGCAAGAATGCATCAGGGGCTACTTGATTTGGGACTTTAGAGGGTGACTTTTTGCTTTAAGTTATCATTTCCTTAGTGAAGATGGTCGTTGGCAACTGTGGTAGCTGTGGTGTTTAGCACATCTCTGAGTTTAGCGAAGGCAAATGTTTCCACTGGGAATTTTAAGGTGAGTTTGGAAATGGCAGAATCCACTCCTACAGAGGGAAAAGTTATTCAGAGAACAGCTGATGTGCTGAAGCTAAAACACATCCAGCGGGTAGGGAGGGCACAGCTCCTGGCAGAAGTCAGTGGGCTCTGTGTTCACAGGGCGCTCCAGCACCCTGTGAGATGGGTCCAGCTCATGACCTTTCCCAGCATCAGCAGTCAGTTAAAATGGTTTCTAGCCTGGACACTAGCACCAAATTGACCTGATCAAGGGAAATTTAAGCTGCAAAACCAGCAAAGAGAAATGGGAGCTGTCCCAGAGCGGTTTCTATGTCAAAGTTCATCCACAGTCAGCACAGCCAGCACTGCTCAGGTGTTCTGTGTGCTGACAGCATCGGGCAGGAGGAAGGAGCGGTTTCATCCTGAAGGTCAGATCTATGCATCATCAGAGAAGGAGGACTGCGAGTAGGTTTTGGAGGTAAGAGAAATGGATGATGTTGTACTACTGGGCTACAGGGTAAACTGTAGGGCTACTACAGGGCTACTAGATTTTCTGCAGATTATTCCAAGTGTTTGTATGGGATTTGGCCAGACAATTTATCTGGCAGACAAGGCTCTGCCAAGGCTATTGAAAAAGCACAATTTGGAAGCCATTTCTCACCACGTTTAAAGTATTTTCCCCTCTTACCTGCAGTGTTTTTACTTTTCCTAAAACGTTCTCCTGTGACATTGCTTGGACGGCCTGTTCGCTCTCTGTTCTCCCATCAGGTATGAAAATGCTGTCATGGGAAAAAGCTCGACTGCCCATAGAATACTGTGAGAGCCTGGAAGAGAAAAACCCAAACAGTTAGGAAGCAAATAAGTGCAGCAATTAATGTATTTGTAAAACAAATGTTTATTAAATAATTATTAAATAAATATCATAGCTTCCATGCTGTAGAGACGCTCCCTCCCTCTTGCCTTCTATGTAAAACCTCCAGGCTCTGCTCAGCGGCATCCAGTGATAGGGCAAGGAGCAATGGGTGTGAACAGAGCTGGAACAGCTGGAACAGAAGAGCTTCCACATGAATATGAAAAGAAACTTCTTCGCAGTGAAGGTGTGACAGCGCTGGCCAGGGAGGCTGTGGAGTCTTCTTCTCTTGAGACGTTTAAAACCCACCTGGACATGTTCCTGTGTGACTGGCTCTTGGGGATCCTGCTGTGGCGGGGGGATTGGTCTCTTCCAATCCCTAATGTTCTGTCATTCTGTGAGCCTCAGAAAGAGGCACCCAAAATGCCTTGTTATCAGAGGTTTAGCCAAGGTACATGATTCTTTCACATGATTTTTGTCCTTGGAAGGTGTCATGGGTTGGGGCTGGGCCAGCCACGAGGCTAATGACAGATATATTGGCACCCAGTGTGGGGCAGGAGCCCAAAGAGTCCACATTCCACCCGGAACAGAAGGACACAGAGTGGGCTGGTTTGAACAGATATGACAAGAAATTTAACACATTTTCCATAGAAGACTCAAAGGTTCCTTTTAGGACGTGGAGTGGTGACCTACTTCCACAGAGCCACCTCCTTTAGCTCTTTACTTGGCTGTTCCTGTTACCATGTATATGACCACACCGACAATGAACCATTGTCATTAACCCCCCGAGCTGACAAGCAGCTAATTATTACCCAAAGCCACGAGGGTTTGATGCTGTTAAACTAGATGGTGATGCCAAGGTGGAGAGTGCATCACGAATGCCCTTGGTTGTATGGCTGTGCCCCAAATCCATGGCACACGGATTAAACACAAAGGCCTTTAGCTTACTGGAAATGTTAAAGGCTCATCAAGAGATCTGAGAATTACAACATGTTTGTAGGTTGCTAGTTTGAGGGTTTTGAGGGCATTCTGGAGGGAAAATGGATCCCCCCAGAAAGTCATGTTTTGTCCTGCCTGGAATACTTCACCGTGATTTGAAAGCCAGGAAAACACAAACGTGATGAAAGCCATGGTAGAAGGAAACAGAACAACAGAAAGGTCTTAAATCTCTACTTTTCACAGAACCATAGAATGTTCTAGGCTGGAAGGGACCTCTAGAGGTCATCTAGTCCAACCTCCCTACACAGGAACAGCTCTACCTAGGTCAAGGCGCTTGGAGCCCATCAAGCCTGACCTTAAATGACTCCAGGGATGGGGCCCCCCCCACCACTCTAGGCAGCCCATTCCAGCCATCAAACACCTTCACACTGAAGAACTTCCTTCTAATATCCAGCCTAAATCTGTCCTTTCCCAGCTTGAACCCACTGCTCCTTGTCCTGTCCGTACAAACCCTCTTGAAAAGACCTTCCCCTGCCTTCACACAGGCCCCACCCAGGTACTAGAAGGTCAAAAGAAGGTCACCCCAGAGCCTCCTTTTCTCCAGGCTGAACAGCCTCAACTCTGTCAGCCTGTCCTCACAGGAGAGATGCTCCATTCCCCTGATCATTTTAGTGGCCCTCCTCTGGATGCCACTTCAGTCTGTTGTGTGCTGGGGGCTCCAGAACTGGACACAATACGCCAGGTGGGGGGGGGTCTCACCAGGGCAGGAGCTATAAACATGCTGTCATTGTGGAACCTGTTCATAGCTTCTGCAAACAAACAAACAATCTGAAGGAAAAACCCACCTTTTTATGACAACATAGTCAACAGAACTTTCTGTGTGTGATTAAAAACCTACTAAGATAAACAAATTGTAATGAATTAATATGACACAATAAAAAATTATAACAAAGGTTGATAAATATGGTTTGTTATGACTTAAAAAACAATCTTAAGATTATTTTGGGTCGTTCTTGACTTTTTTAGAGCACCATTTCTTACAGGTAAATTAATAGGATGAAAGCCCTCCACCACATCTCCCTCTCTCCAGTGTAGAGAGAGATATATATATACAGACACATTTGCACTCACAGAACAATCGATCCAAGCTTTGGGGGGAGAACACATCACAGAATCACAGGACATTAGAGGTTGGAAGGGACCTCGAACGATCATCTAGCCCAATCCGCCTGCCAGAGCAGGACCACCTAGACCAGGGTCTCTCAATAGGATTTCAGCCTCCATGCAATGGAGGACTACCTGAAAAGCTGATTTTTATCCAGAATTAATGTTTGAGCAGCATTTCATTTGAAACAAACCAGCACAGGATCAAGCAAGGAGCCCGTCGGTATTTCACAGCCATTTGAGCCGTGGAGGATGAGGAGGGTTTAATCAACGATACATTTTGGGGGGGGCTATTTTGCAAAAATAAACCCACAACTTGATTGCCTTTGGGTGCTAAAAATAACGCAGCTTCTTTTAGAACCCTTTTATTAGGGACACCACAAAACGCATTTTTAAACCCTCTTCCCAGAGCGCTTCTGTACCGAATCATCGTGACTCAGCCCGGAGCTGTGCTAACGCCGAGCGGCACGAGGTCTTCCTCAGCCATCTGGGAATCGGCCCTTGAGCCCCAACTCGAGAACTGGGGAACAGGTCTGATGGGGAGAGGCTGAGGGAGTTGGGGCTGTTCAGCCCGGAGGAGTCTCAGGGGGGATCTCACTGCTCTCTACAGCTACCTGAAGGGAGGTTGGAGTGAGGCCGGGGTTGGCCTCTTCTCCCAGAAGTAACCCATAAAGGATTTTGCTTAGATGTCTCAATAGGCTAAAGTAAGTGGAGCAAACATACTACACGAGAGAGTTTCTTCTACAGGCAGATTTCAGTAGCTCTTAAGGTGATTTTCAAGCTGCTTAATCTTTTTGAAGGGTCTCTTATTTTACTCGTTGGGAGCCCACAGTCCTTTTGAGTCTTCCCAGGTGTGACTCTGACAGATGATACCACAAAGGTTCTTTTTGTGCCTCTTTTCACTCTCCTCGTGTTCTTTTTTTGGAAAGACTGGGTTTCTTGTAAGTATTAACAACCAAGTTTCCTTCACTGCTACCACCATTCCCATCTCTGGAGTTTGTCTCACAGCATCACAGTAACGATGAGGCTGGAAAAGACCTTAAAGATCATCCAGTCCAACCTAAATCCAAATAAACCAAGTAAACCTAACATCTAGCATCTAGATCATGCCACTCAGCACCTCATCCAGCCTAACCTTGAATACCTCCAGGTATACAGTTCCAATAACACATATTCTGGCAATATGAATGTGGACCACTCCACAAAATCCAATATTAATTTGTAAATAAACACAGACAAGCTAACAGTCTTATCAGATAGACCAATGATTATTAGACTGAGCATAAAAGCAGTATAATATTATTTAAAAACAAAAGAAAACAAGTATAAACAAAGACTGATATGCATAGAACTTAGGTAGTGAGGTTTCATTCCCTGTGCTCCACTTGTGCTTGTATTTAGCCATAAATAATGGGCTTATGCTGCATATAGAATTACATCAATCAGAAGATGATTCTTTATTTCTTTTTTTCCCCCCAAATATTTGCAGGTATTTAATAATATTCATTTATTTTTGAATTACAAGTTTCTTACTATGTGCATGTGTATGTTTAAATGTAGGAGAAGCTTAGCAGCTAATTAGTCTAGAGAAAACGAAATAAAAGAAAACTCTAGCAGAAATAATGTGGGCAACAGAAGAAGAATAAATTTATAGTAGTGCTTGTCCCCAGTCCTTTAGACAGTGGTTTGAGGAACTCAACAGATTATGGGAAAATCTCAATTTCCTTCTCTGAAAAATTTTTTAAAATGAGTATCTGTACTTTTGGTGATTCTAGATAAACTGCAACAGAACAAAGAGTAGTGACTTTTTTTCCTCCTCTTGCAGCTGATCCACTTTTACTTCAAAAGTACCGCAATACTCTGTTGAAAACATGTACCTCTTTGATCGAGTGGGCAGAATATTAACACAGATAGCAAAAGGCTGCATTATAGTGCTGTTTTAAGCCAATTTTTTAGCATCTGTCTAAAGGGGAAGGGCAGTAGTATTTATACCAGACTAAGTATTTCCTTGTGGCTGTGGTATCGAATGTCTAGCTTAACTGTCTCGCTAAATAAAGAGTCTATTATTTGTATTTTCATCTATTCAATGGTAAATACCCTCAGCAACTCTCATCTCAAAATATGTAAAACACAAAAAAATTAAAATAACTAGTTTAGGTCCTAAATTTCACGCTATCCTCTTTAATGTTCTTGAATTCACACTATGTGACATTTTGCATTGCCTTCAAAGGCATTTGCAAAAGAATCTGTGCTCACTCATTCCTTTTTAACATCTACATTTTCTTTGAAGTGTATTTGTTGAGTCTACACACTTGCTGTAGCTGAGGGATTTGTGATTCGTACTTGATGAGTAAGGACTTTACCTTTTTTTGCTGCTCTAGTACAACTGTTGCGCAGATTCAGAAGACAGGGTCCTTCACCTCCTTGCACCATGGTAGTAAAGCTGTGTAAGATGGTGCGAGAAAAATGGCAGCAATTAAAATTGCTATAATTAAAGCAGATCAAGGAAAGACAGTGTTGAGGAAAGTGGTCGTCCATCATTATTTTGCATCTTCCTAACAGGTTATCTCACACCACCTAGCTTTGTTTGCAAGATATCTACATTTGTTTATCAATGTGCATACACACATGAATATACAAATATGTGACATCTTCCTTAAAATTCTGATGTTAGAAAAGTGTCTATGTAATTAACCATCTTCAAAAATGCCTCTTGTAAATAGAAGCACGCAACAATTTCAGCTGGAGAATTTCATTGCTAGATCTCATCTCAACTGCTCCTGTTCAAAAGTTTCCATGATTAGTATCTTTACTGGAGATACATAACTGTTCCTTTGAAGTCATGTATTTATAAATACAAATTCCATACCATAGGCTTTGCTCTCTTACCCCTTGAATTCTCCTTAATTCTAAGCACATATTCAAAAAATGTAATTTGGAGTAGTATTCATCCTGAACTCAGTCTGTAGTTAGTTGAAAGTTAAAAAATGTACTTAAAGAAATTAAGATACATCAGCATCTGAATATCTGGGGTTGTTTAGCCTGGAGGAGACTCGGGAGATCTTATAGCTTTCTACAACTCCATGAAAGGACTCTGTATTTTGGGGAGTGGGGTATGTGGGGGTGTGGATGGGCTCTTCTCCCAGGCAACTAGCACCACAATGAGAGAGCAGGGTCTGAAGCTGCACAAGGGGAGGGTTAGGCTGGGCTTTAGGAAGCACTTCCAAACAGAAAGGGTGATCAGACACTGGAATGGACTGCCCAGGGCAGGAGGTGTTTAAGGACAGACTGGATGTGGCACTCAGTGCCATGGTCTAGCTAATGTTGTGGTGTCAGGTCATGAGATGGGCTGGATGATCTCAGAGGTCTTTTCCAGCTTCAGTAATGTTGTGATTCTGTGCTCTACTTATTAGGGAGGAAGCCTAGATAATCATGCTCCTATAATGTAACTTTCAGATAGATTGCTGTTGCTAGGTGGAAAGACTTTTGTTTATTAAATACACTTCAATTTTTCTTTTTCTTTTATCAACCAAATGACTTGCCAAATCAGACAAAATCTAAAATTATGGCATCAAAAACATAGCAACTACTCTATACTTGGCTTCCAAAAGAGAAAAGAATTCCTGTTCCAGAAATAAACACTGTAGATGAAATGCATTTGAAACAATAACAGAGAATACAAATCAGAATTTCGGTCAATGTATTTGATTGTTAATTAGGGATCACCACACAATCATAAAATCACAGGATCATTCAGATTGGAAAAGACCCTTGGGATCATTGAGTCCAGTCATCCACCCTAGCCCTAAACCAGATCCCCCAACACTACATCTAGGTGACTTTTAAACACATCCAGAGATGGTGACTCAATCACCTAGACCATGGCACTCAGTCATAGATGTAAACATTGTAGATATATAAAGTTGATAAATTATGCTAGACCGCCTTTACCATCAAAGGCAGACACTTACAGAGAATGGTTCGTCTAATTTATGTCACCTTCTCACAAAACAAGATCAATCACCTATTCCCCTATATTAAAACAAAAGGCAAGCATAAGCTGATCCTATCAGGGTTAGTCATCTAATGTGCAGGCACACAGGCTACAGCAAATTAATCCCACCCATAAGCCTGAGAGATAAATATAAAGCAATTAATATTACCATTACAACACTTGTCCATAGATTTATGAATGTGTATTTGACAGGAGCTCTGAGAGATAACAGACAAAGAAAATTCAGATAAAAGTAATAGGTCTCTATTATATCTGTGGTTACTCTTTACCTATGATTTATAACCTCCATGATATCATACATCTTACATCTCCATTTACTCAATGAATACTGTCCTGATTTCCATAGCTATCAATTGTCCTCCTTATAGAAGAATATCAGATGCAGCTGTTCAAGGAGTTAGGCAATAGGACCACTGAGGAAACTGCCCTCAGGGACATGGAAAATAAAGAGATTTGTCACTGGATGATTTCCTTACAGCTATGGAATTCTAGGACAAAAGGAGAGTCTGTAACCTCTCACAGAAGATTCAGGCAGCTCATGAGGACTACAAAGATGTAGTGAAGCTATACGAGAAGCCCAAATAAAACTCAACCTGGCAACTTTTGTAAAAGACAACAAAAAAAGCTTCAATTAATATATTCATGATAAAAGGAGAACTAGTGAGAATCTTCATCCTTTATTGTATGCTGGGTGAAACATAGTGACAACGGATGAGGAAAATTCTGAGACACTTAATGCCATCTTTGCCTCAGTCCTTAACACCAGGACTAGCTGTTCCCTAGGTACTCAGCCCCTAGAGCTGGGACACAGGGATGGGGAGCAGAATGAGACATGCATAATCCAAAAGTAAATGGTTTGTGACCTGCTACACCACTTAGATATAAAAAAGTCTATGGAGGTGGATGGGTTACACTCAAGAGCACTGAAGGAGGGGACTAATGTGCTCAGTAAACCAAACTTCATCTGCAGTCTCGGTTAACTGGGGCAGTCCGGTTTACCGGGGATTAGCATATGTGATGACCATCTAGAAGAAGGGCTGGATGAAGTATCCAGGGAACTACAGGCCTGTCAATCTGATTTCAACAGCACAAAAGGTGATGGAACGAATAATTTTCTATCTCATGTTGCACCTTTTGCAGAATAACCAGGAGATCAGGCCCACTCAGCACGGGTACATGAAAGGCAGGTCCTGCTTGATGAACCTGTTAAATTGAAATAATTATTATGCTTATTAAATAACCATATATTTTTCAGTTCTATTTAACTTTGGGTGAATAAACCATATTGTAGACAACACGAAGTTCAGCTGCAAGCCATTCACTAGTAATATACTGTAGGGTTTGCTGTCGAGACCAGTATTGTTTAACATTTTCATTATGGTCCAAGATGATAGGACAGAGAGAATGCTCAGAAAGCCTGCAGATATGAGGGCTATAAAGAGGCTTGATACAACAAATTGTTGTTCTACTATTCAGGAGAGCCTTAACAGGATAGAGAAATGGGTCAATAGGAACCTCATGAAGTCCAGCAAAGAGAAATGCAAAGTCCTGCCTTGGGGAGGAATAACACTATGCACCAGGACAAGCTGCAGGTTTACTGGGTGCAAAGCAAATTGGCATAGAAGGCTCAGGAAGCCATGTTTAATTCGGAAAAGACCTTTAAGATTACTAAGTTTAACAATTAACCTAACTGTACTTGTCCCACCACTAAACCATGTCCCCAAGTTCTTTATCTGCACAGTTTTTAATCTTGTCCAGGGATGATGATTCAACCACCTGTTCAGGAGTCTGTTCCAATGCCTGATGACCCTTTCATCAAAAAAGTTTATTAGGTCTAAACTAAACTTCCCCTGGCACAACCTGAGATCATTTCCTCTTGTCCTATCACTTGTTGCTTACCAACAAAGGTTTTCAGTAACACACCCGTTGCCCCTTGTCCTATCATTGGATGATACTAAGCAGAGCCTGGCTCCATCCTCCTGACACCCACCCTTTCCATATTTATAAACACTAATGAGGTCACCCCTCAGTCTCCTTCTTTCCAAGCTAAAAAGGCGCAGCTTCGTTTTGCTTCCTCACCTGAGTCCTTTTCAGTTATTCTACTAGTTGCAATGTTACTTTAAAATTTATAGATTTCTGTGATTCTGAAATATCTTCTCTTCTGCTTTCCTTTTTCTGTGTGTTGTGGTTTAACCCTGGTAGGCAGCTACCACCTCACTGCTATTCCCGGCTGAGTCTAGAGTTTCAAAGGAGAAACAAGTCTTTACATTGACTTCTTTCTTCTCGCTAATAGATATTCTAATTCCTGGAAAAGCTTTTCTGTTTAGTGATGCATTTTTCTGTAATTCTGCTGTGGTCTACTCTTTGCTCATCTGTCTTAATGTATTACCAGCTCCTCCAAATGTGCTTTTGAAGGCATAAACGATTTTCAAGTATGTATGCCCAAATTAATTCAGTGTCATGTGAGCACAGTACTCAATTTCTTAGAATTAGTTTGTATCTGAAACACAAATAAAGTGTTTGTGTGCCAATTCACTTTGTAGCAAATCCGTTGAGTGCTATGAATGGTACTTCATTCATAGTTCATGGCAGTTCATTCAGAGTACTGGTACCTTCAGGTAATTTTTTGGAAGTTTAAGAGAATGTTTCCCTATAGCCTGGATTCCAAATAGAAAGCTTATTCTCAGCTAGTAACAGTGTATGCTAGAAATAACATGCATGATGGCATTAAGAATATACTTCCAGATCATTAATGCACACAGAGAAAACCGATTTAAATACCCATATAGCTAATACTTTAATTGAAAATGCTCATTTAATACTAAGGTCTTTTGTCACAGCAGCTTCTGAAATGATCTTAAATTACTAACTGTAGTGATTCAAACTGTTTTTTTTTTTTAAATAAGTATTTTACACAGCTATGTTACATAAAATCAAATCATATAACTGCATCTGAGAACACTGTAGGCAATTTCTTTTGAATAGATTTCACAACTTAATATCTGAAGTTCATTTCTCATCCTATTAAGTAATAATCACTAGAGGCCAAGCTGTATCATTAGGTTTTCAAGAAGACTTCCCATTGTCTTTGGAAAATAATTGTCCCACCTGTCCCTGATAGTGCCAGTGTTTTTAACTGGTATTTTTTTAATTTCCTCCTATTATTATTATTAATGCTGTTGTTGTTATTATTGTTAGTCCTACTAGGAGTAATAATGAATGCTTTCGTTTTGAAATGTTCATATAACTGACTGCAAACATGGTTCCCCCCCTCCACACCCCCAAAATAGTTCCTTTGAATTACGACAGATTTTAAGATCTGTGGAATCTTCCACATGTGTTAAACAATTCAGGGAATAATATTTAACAAAATATCAGATTTTGGGGGTTAGAAGATTTATAAACTACATTTTTCTCTCTTGCCAAGTATGACTATGATTGTGCCGAATAGACTTCTTGGCTGAAAACGCAAAGAAGAGATACAGCAAATCAGATATAGTTTTTTCACTAAACAAGTAACACTTGCACTTCTTACTCTGTTTCACTCCTATTTTTTCTTGTACGTAATGTCATGCTTTATTATTTTGATACAAATTTAATTAAGAAAAGTAATATGATTTTTAAAACATTAGATTTTGAAGAATACTAATTTTAAAGACCTTTTTTTCTCAACCCTTTTTTTTTTGTTGTTTTTTTTTGTGAATCCTGGATACCAAAAAAGCCTGATATCACCTCTGGCTACACATAAGAATTCAAACTGTGCATTAGATAGCCTTGAGTTTAGCAGACTGCAAAATATCTTCCACTTAGTAAGTGCATAAGCAAACATTGATTTATCAAAAAGATGAGATTTTAGCTGGAGGTAAAATTGACAACGTGTTTGGACATTTGGATTGTCTGGATCTATTATTTCCAGACTTAAATGACTACCTATAGAGTGATTTAGTGCAATGTACAGACATTATATGTACTAATAACTCCTATACATTGCTTTCAGTTCTTCATGAATACTTTCACCATTTTCATATACATTTATCGTATTATTTTACTCCAGCAAAAATAGATCTGCAGGCAGCACTGCAAAAGCTTCTTATTAGAATGATTTTGAATTTTATGAAGAAACAGACCTTGAAACTGCTCATAACTCTTTATTGCAGGGGTTTTTTGTTTGCTGATAGTTTGGATTTTCCTTTTAGTTTTGGTATTATGTATTATTAGATATCAGTTGAATGGTTTTAAAGACAAACTGTCTTTTATCCTAGCACAGCTTTCTGTGATCTGAGAACAGAAATGAACCTTAACATGTTATAAAGTGGTACAAAAGAGTGTAAAAATAAAATTTGTATCTATAACATTCTCTAAAAAGAGACGTTTAAACATTTTTCCCTTTATGTTGCAGCTGATGCTACTTATGTTATGAACTTCTAAGCCAAGAGGAAATGGAGTTAATGTGCATGTGAACCCAGAGAGAGGATTTTTAGGTATGTGAACAGCAATTTTTAAGCTATCTGCTTTAAACATATATAAATATTTATAAACTGAGTTGTTACTGAGCAGCAAATTTATAATTGCAGAGCTGTAGGGCTCACCAGAGACAGGAAGCATGATTCAGGGACCCGCAGAGTGAAGAAAAGCATGTTGAGATTAATGTCTTGGTTTGGGTAAGCATGCCTACCCACAGTTAGATCAAGGATGTAACTGTGATAATACCTGGCGGTATCATAGAAGGAAGATGCATTATCAACATTCTGTGACCGAGATAGAGGAAGTGAAACAAGACACAGCAAAATGTAGTGAGGGCTTGACAGAAGATAGAAGTGAATGCAGAGAGAGTTCAGACAGGCAATCCAAGGTAGGGTACAAATGACTAATGGAAGTATAGTCCAGGACTAGATGGGATACTGAAGTGGAAGTATTTCAACAGCAACAAAAACGGTAGTAGAGGTAGAAGTGAAAAAAATGGTACTTGAGCACTTGTGAAAAAATACATACTGTCTTAATAAAACATAAAATATAAATCAGGGAGGAAAAGGCAACAGCAAATTATCTGACATTACTTCAGGAATCATACCCAATTGTCTGCTTCAAGCTTAAAACAGACATCAAGAATACTTTGTACAAATAAATGCACAGCTTTTACAAAGTTGTCACTAACAAAGTTATAGATGTGAAAAAGTAAAAATACCCCAAATCTTCTGACTGTATGAATGGAGGCTAAATGTAACTTAAAGTTCAATGTAAACGCATTTGAAGACGAAAGCTGAATGTTTGCAGACCGTTTACTTCCATAAAATTGCATTCACCTTTGAGGATGATTAGGAGTTAGGAAAAAGAGAAAAATCCACAATCAATCCAAGCAACATAGGATAAGATGACAATGTCTTTAAAAATTCAGTCAATATTTTTAATTAGTCACATTTATTAAATTTGTTAAAGGATGCAATTTTAGACAAGTTTTTATAGATAGACTTTAATGTATTTATAAGGTGCTGCACTGTGGTACTATTCTGTTTTCATCAGTCATAGAATTATCTAGTTGTAAAAGACCATTGAGCCCAACAATTCACCTAACTGTATCAAGCCCACCACTAAACCATGGTCCTAAGCTCTAAATCTATGAGACTTCTACAAACAAACAGGGATGATGATTTAACCACCTCACTGGGCAGCCTGTTCCAATGCCCGATAACATTTCTAATATTTTTCTTCTAATGTCTAACATAGGGTACCCTGAGTTTTGTCTTGTTCTATCACTCACTACTTGTGAGAAGAGAACAGCACCCTCCTCTAAACTCTTTTCAGGTATTTGTAGACAGTGAGAATGTCTCCCCTCAGAGCATTTTACTTCAGGCTAACTGGCCTCAGTTGTCTCAGTAAGGTCTTATAAGCCTTGTTCTCCAGATTCTTCACCAACCTTGTAGACACTACAGCACCTCCATGTCTTTCTCTAGAATCTGGAATAATGCATTTTGACAGTGCCATATCATTCAGTCTCACAAACGCTTCTAGTTGTTAATGTGAGATAATATCAGAATATTTTCCTAGAAGTTACAGTAATTAGATGCTTCTCAGCCTTGTTCACTGATGGCTTTCTGCAAATTATCTGGTATTGTGGATTCATTTATTTTTAGATTAGTATTTTTAATCCTTGTTTTCCAGCAATCTTATACATTACAAGTGTGTTTGCACAGCAAAATTTATCTCAGTTTTCAAAAAAACATACTAAAGCATATTCAGAAGTTTGAATTTATTACAGTATATATGAGAAAAAAAATCCTTAAAATAGACAACCTAACCACAAATTCAATGGAAAAAAAACACAAAGAACCCCACCCCAAAATGAAAAAGTTATTGTAGTACTGAAAACCTATGTCATTTCGTTTACTGTTACAAACCTTCAAACTAAAACCTTGCGTTTCACTCATGTCTAAACACGAGACATGGGCACACTTCTTGGACTGTTCCGCTGATCACGCATGTTAGGGACTTGTTGGATAGTACTTGAATTTCTAAAGAACTTTCATGCTGTATTTTCCCTCCACAGAAACCAAAACTGGTCTGTGATATATGTCTGACGTGAAGGTAGGATACAACTTGGAGTTATATACGGATTGACAATCAGGTCTTGTATATAAGGAGAAGTGTATTTTAACAAAGTAATTGCATATGTATTTTATGACCTTTTCCATTACTTCAGCAATAGAACTGCTACTCCATGAGGATTAACAGGTTGGTAGTCTGCATCACCACTTTCCTCACCATGGTTTGGTTATTCTTCCCACCCTGACACCCATTTTTAGTCCTATTGCTTTGGCCTAAGCAGCACTTTCCCCCTATTCCTCATGGGGGTAGTGAGCTCCCAAATTCTCTCTTGAAAAAGCATCTAGAAAAAAATTGTGTCCATCTGTTAAAGCTTCTCTCCTTTTAAAAAAGAAAAAATAAAAAGAAGAAAAAATAAAAAGAAGAAAAAATAAAAAGGGAGATGGCTGTGCATGTAAATAAATTGTTACAGATAAAAACCTTTTCCCAAACCACTGAACAGGACACCATAAAACCTGATCTCTGGGCAGAAAAAGATCATAGGTTAGTTTTCAAAAATATTCACTTTAGAGTCCTATTTGCCTTAGAGAAGCTTTGACCTCTGACTTCCTGTGTCTTAGAAACTCATAAACTACTCTACACCAGCTTGCTGAAATTCACTGAAGATACCCAGTTCACTCCTGTTGAAGTAGAATATCTGATTCCCAGTGTCCGCATCACTTGACAGGAAACCTATCAAAATAGATGTTGTTCAATTCTTTTTGTACATTAAATGGGCTTAAATAATTTTTCAGAAATAGAGGCTTTGGCAACTGCTCCTTTGCGTAAAGCTCAGTGACTTATTGGATGAAAAGGAGAAAACATTTAATCATTTCAATTTTGTGGGCAATCGTTTGCATTCTCCTTCCATTTTTCTTATTGACATTTTTATGTTGTCTTCCCTTACAAAATATCAGAAACCGATAAAGAAAGCTGCCCTCATTTGCTGTTCTATCAGAGCAATGTTTTGTCACGCACTGCCAAAGGCGCTCTTTGATTGCTATCTGAACCAGATTTTATCAGCATCTTCTGGGTATTTAGACCATGTCTACACTTGTTTATTAATATACATCACAGTGCTCCACAGGGCTCTGCTCTGTGATCATACTGCCAAGCAGCTGCTTGGAGCATGCCCTTATCACTGTGTCAGCTGTTTCCACGGATTTCATTTCACCTTCTTTTAGATTTATGCAATTAAAAAAAAATCCACCATTAGAACTAATTACCTAGATGTGATGTTTTTTTCTGCCAAGCCATGTTTAGGATCTCTAAAAGACAGGCTGAGTTTTTAGGGCCACTAATAAATATTGATGCAAGACACCGCTTAGAAACCTGGGAAAATAAATTGGTTTAATACTTAATACCTGAGTATGCAGATCAACCAAAAAAAAAATGTAATTTCTTGAAGGAAAGACATTTACAGTAAGAAAATAAAATAAAAACTGTGAGAACCACCTAAGTAATGTTTAATATTAAAATAATGATCAGATAAAGATTAAATTCTACATAAGTCACTTGACAGAGGAGAACAACAAAGCTGGTGAAGGGCCTTGAGAATAAATCCTATGAACAGAGATTGAGAGAGTTGGGGTTGTTAGGTTGAGGAAGAGAAGGCTAAGAGGAGACTCCATAGCTCTCTACTATCTGAAACTATCTGAAAGGACATCATAGAGATGTCAGTGCTGGTCTCTTCTCACAGGTAGCGACAGAACCAGAGGGAATGGTTTCAAGCTTCATCAAGGTAGGTTTCAATTAGACAACAGGAAAAAATTCATCATGGAAAGAGTGGAATGGGCTGCCCAGGGTGGTGGTTGAGTCTCCATCCCTGGATATGTTTAAAAGTCACTTAGTGTTGTGGGATCTGGCTTAAGGGTGAACTTGTAGAGTAGGGTTGATGGTTGGACTTGATGATCCCAAGGATCTTTTCCAATCTGGATGACTCTATGATTCTATGGCAGGACAGATTCTCAATCTTTCATACTTTGAGTAAAGCTCTTGAAGTGTCATGCAGTCTGCTGCTGATAAGTAGTGTTAACCTTTTTGTCATCCAACCCACTGTGTTGCAGTTGGATGCAACTGGTTTTCCAGACGAGACAGGTAAACACAGCCTTCATCATTACATGTAGTTTCTGCTGCACAATGTCTTGTAAAACAGATTTTTTTTCAGTCTTTACGATTTTGCACTCTGAAATGAAATATTTTCTCCTCACTAATGTACTTAGACACATCTAGTCTGCCCTGATTTTTCATATAAAATTATTCCAACTTATCTGCATGGATGTGATAGAGTCATTTGAACATTTTTTTTCTTTTTTCCCCTACTGGTTTATGAAACAGTGCTGTTCCCCTCCTGGCTCTCTATATTCTTGAACTCTTAATCTCCATTTTACATGTCTCATCCACTAGACTTCACAGGCTGTAAAAGGAGTATGACAGATGAGATTGAATGCTGATGCCAACAAGTTGCTCATCTAAAATTAGATAATATGAATTGAATCCAGATGACAATGAGATACCTTTCTTTTTTCTATTTTTTTTTCATTCCAAAACTATCAGATACACAATGTAGAAAATGTAGTGGGGAAGAAAAGTATGAAGAAGAGGAGGCTTGGAGGGACCTTATCATTACCTATGACTACCTAAATAGAGGTTGTAGACAGGTAGAGATCGGGCTTTTTGCCCTGGCAACTAGTGACAGGATGAGAGGGCAGAACCTGAAGCTGTGCCAGGGAAGGGTTAGGTTGGATATTAGGAAGTGATCAGGCCCTGATATGGACTGCCCAGGGCAGTGGTGGATTCCCTATCCCTGGAGGTGTTTAAGGACAGCCTGGCTGTGGCCCTTAGTGCCCTCATCTAGCTGATGTGGTGATGTTAGGCCATAGGCTGGGCTGCATGAGCTCAGAGGTCTTTTTGAGTCTCGAGAGTAACAATTAAAAAAAAATGCAGTGAATTCAAAGCAACAGTGCATTATCCTGATAACTGAGATTAGTGCTACCACATTTTCACAGTTTTTCTTGTCCTTTATATTCCATTTTATGTTATTTTATTTATTTATTTTATTTCCATTGAAATATAAGGACTTCTATGTCTTATTGTGCCATGCAGAAAGGAAAGTTGAAGATCTGCATCTGCTACAGCAATAAAGCATTGCAAACACTCAAAATCATTTTAATAAAGGAAGAAGTGAGTGATTCTTTCATCTTTCTATAGGGAATTGTAAGTTATTTGACTTAAAATACTGATCTTTTAAAAGCTAATTAAATGGCAGGTGTCATGGCATCACTATGAATTATGTAAAATTACTCTTTTAAAACAAAGGACTACATAGGGTTTGGGGGATATTGTAAGTGGAAACAGACTTCTCTTCTTCCTATGTCACTTATACTACACTTATACTACCTAACTACCTAAAAGAAAGTTGTAGTGAGGCTGGTGCTGGTCTCTTCACCCAAATTACTAATGATTGGAAGAGAGAAAATGGCCTCAAGTTGCATCAGGGGAGGTTTAGATTGAATCTTAAGAAGTTCATTCCTGAGAGAGTGGTTGGGCACTGAAACAGGCTGCTCAGGAAAGTGGCCGAATCACCATCCCTGGAGGCACTCGAGGCCATGGTCTAAGGGTTAGGGAGATGTTGGGATGATCTTGGAGTTCTGCTCCATCATGACTGGGAGCAAAACTTCTAGCTAGAAAAGGGAACACTAAAAGCAAGGGAGATTATGCCCCATCTTCAGTTCCTTGTCTTCCCCAACACACACCTGGCAAACAGAACTAAAGGATTTATCTAAGGGCAGAGGCAGTAAACATTGCCAAAATGCCAAAATCCGTGATTTCTGAGAGGCAAGTTGTTAAGTCCCGTAAAAATTCCCTAGAGCTTAACCATGGCTTTTTTGGAAATACTGTTAAATTTGCTATAAAACATTTTTGTATGAAGGAATAATTAAGAAAAATACTATGATGTGTGGTTGTTCATTTGACAATATCTAGGGTGATGTAAAACAGTTTGAAACCTTTAATTTTTATCTTGAAATGGCATTGGATTGCATGTTTGAGATTTTTTTTTCCTGACTATTCTAGTTTCGAAGTTCTTTTAAAATTAGTGGATTTTTTGAAAACAGATTTGGAGCTGGAGAATATCTTGGTCTGAGGCACGGGAACCTTCCAGGAAAGTGGTTTTATGAAGTTACCTGTAAATCTATTCATTCTGTAAATGCAGGAAATTATATTTCCGTGCTCTATTGCCTTGAAATTTAGTCTGATTTTCTCCCCTCACGTTCACTGTTAGTCATGTTAATTGTCAGGGTCAGTTTCCTAACTTTGTCAAAACCAGTAGGACTTCTTTTTTCCCCCTTATATTTTGCTTTTTTAATTACACTGCAAAACAGTAAAGCAAAAGTGTGATGAATCTTTGAGCTTTTACTATCAGAACAAAAAGCACATCACTTAGAGCAGCTGATTGTTTAAAAAATGGATACATATGCTGTTTGATTTTCTGTTCACTGGAATTACTTTCTTTTTCCTTTCTTAACAAAAATTCTTTTCTTTTGATCTTATTCAGAAAGGGAGTAAGAGTCTTTTTATAGGAACACTTGAAACCTTCAATAGATGCTGATTTTTCCACAACATCTGCCATGTGCCTATTTTTCCATGCTGAACAGACATTTTTTGAAAGTAAATGCAAAGCAAAACAGATTTTGCTAAACCTCAATTAGCATTTTTATAAAATACTTCACCCGTAGAGTTTAATATGAGAACTCTTAATAGCATGACTGGCTCAGCCCAACAATAGCAGTTGTATTATCATCTTATTCATCTGCTGGGTAGAGGTTGGAGCCCTGTTTTGAGTTTTCATACACTTTAAAGGTAAATTTTAAACCATGGCAGAGACAGCACTATTGGTAATCTCCTATTTGAATTGTTCTGGTACTCATTTAACTTTTTAATCAGTGCATCATTATGGTGGGTTCAAGACCACAATTAAAGATAAGGGAAAAGAAAACAAAGCAGTTAGGTCTCCATGAGATCTCAGATAAATTTGCCAGACAATGGATAGCTTAGGGGAACTGGAAAAGGATTTATTAACTCTGTAACTATGTACAAAAAAGAAGAAAAGGTTAAGCAAGTTAGTGCAAACAGACTAGAAACTGTGTCACAAATGACATCACATATTCTGAGAAAAATACAGTGGGAGATCACTGCTGTAGTGGTCCTTGGGTCTTTTTTCACATCAGAGATCAGAGACGTTGAAGGTCTGCTCCATGCAGGGGGGTGGTGGTAGATCTGCACCAAACTCTTGCTTGTCCGGTCTGTGGCCGGGGTTGTCCCTGCCATGCCGGGGTCGGCATTGCATGGGGCCATCCTCCACCCTGCCGTTTACAGGAGCGAAGCAGACCTGGTGAGCCCTCTCTGTCCTGTTTCCAATGCGGGAGGGAGCCGCTGGAAGCCATCTTCAACCCCCATCACCCCAGGAAGGGGGGTGGGGGCTAGCACGAGGCTCCAGCCCCTGTGCTAACCTAGTGACACCCCTTAAGAGCAGGTACTTGGGACAGTGTCACCTCTCCCCAGGACAAGTCACTGGGGGGAGGGGGGTCCTCCCAAAGCAACAGAACTTTTTTTTCTTCATGAAAGCACAAATCTGCACATCTGAAAATTCTGGTAATTTTCAAACTGCAACAATCATGGGGGCTTTACGACTTAAGGGCAAGGTTTATTGTGAGATATACTGAGATAACATATCTCCTTATCAAAAATACTTGTCACAAAATTGTTCACTATCAATTAGACAGAAAATTATATTTAGAGTAAAACTTCATTTTCCTTCAAAAAGCAAGATTTTTTCAAAATTTATCTATTAATAGCAAGAGCCCCATAAGTCTTCAGAAATCACATACAGAATTATTGGGGCTGGAAAAGACCTCTGAGATCATCCAGCCCACCCCATGACCTGACACTATGATAACAGCTAAACCAGGGCACTAAGGGCCACATCTAGTCTGTCCTTAAACACCTCCAGGGATAGGGATTCCAGCACTGCCCTGGGCAGTCCATTCCAGCATCTGATCACCCTTTCCATGAGGAGGGGCTTCCTAACAACCAACCTAACCCTCTCCCAGCACAGCTTCAAGCCCTGCCCTCTCATCTTGTCGCTAGTTGCCTGGGAGAAGAGCCTGATTCCCATCTGACTATAACCTTCCTTCACGGAGATGGAGACAGGTAGAAGGTCCCCCCTGAGTCTCCTCCAGGCTAAACCACTCCAGCTCCTTCAGACTTTCCATCCAGTCCCTTCCCTAGCCTCCTTGCTCTTCTGGACCTGCTTTAGCCCCTCAATCTCTTTCTTGAAGTGAGGGGCCCAGAATTGCCCCCAGTACTCAAGTGGAGTCCTCACCAGTGCCCAGTAAAGGGGAAGAATTACATCCCTGGTCCTGCTGGCCACACTGTTCCTAATGCAACCCAAAATACAGCACTTGGACAAATACTTTTTTCCAGTTGAAGCTACAGCAAGAACTGGAGATACATTTCTAGATATTAATAGTTTTCTCACTGTCACATGTTCCCTCATTCCTCTGAAAGTTTTTATGATGAGTAAACTTTACCTATCATGATATGAGAAAAGCAAATATTAGGTTTTGCTTCCCATTACTACCAGAAAGCACTCATGATTGTATCTCTGGTCAGACAGTAAAATGAAGGGGACTGGTTTCTATTGGGAGGTATGCAGTATAGTGCTCAAATGAGGTGTCCCTAGAGTTCCTTAGAGTTGTTGTGTCAATGTCTTTGCAGAGGGGATGGGAGTCAGAATTCCAAGGCACTGAGTAGAGATAACCTTACCATACTGATACTTTTTTTGTGTAGACAATATTATTTGTACTAGGTTTACTTTGAAGTTCAGAAGAATACTTCAATTTTATACAAAATTGGGATTTCCTTAGTGAATCATCCATTTAAATATCTTTGTGGTATACTTTAATTTTTCTAAAGCATTGATGATACGCTGAATTAAACTTAGAAATCCAATCTGCCTGCCAGAGTATAATCCTCTAAACCAAGTTGTACAGGAAAATGTCCAGGTGGGTTTTAAACATCTCCAGAGAAGGAGACTCCACAACCACTCTGGGCAGCCCCTTCCAGTGCTCAGCTGTGACGACATTACCCACTTCAGCTGTCACAGTTTAAAATAAAACAAAGAAAATGGCAGATGAAAGCCATGTGTTCCACTGATGAATTCTCATCAAAATGCAGTTTCTGATGGTGAATGAATATTAAGCATATTCTATCATTTCTATTATGGTTTTCTTTTCGTTTTGCATGATTCATATGCTAGAACACAACTTTTATGGTTATAATTAACATTTATATTTGGATTTTTTCATTTTCCATACTTTTCTTTGGTATTTACTTCTATATAAAGGTCTTAAACATGAGCCCTTTACAGTATTTTTTTCTCAAGTGATATTATAATGGTAAACGGAGGGTGGATGTTGTATTTGGTTTAGCTGGAATGGAGTTAATCCTCCCCACAACACCTGTCACGGTGCTGCGTTTGTGGTGGCAGCTGGAGGGCTGATAACCCTCCAGTGTTTTGGGTCCTGCTGAGCAGGGCTCACGCAGCACCAAGGCTACCGGGTTGTTTTCTTTCCTAACACTCTCCTCAGCTGAAGAGGCCTAAATGTGGGCCAGGCCATTTAATCCAAACTGACCAAAGGGATATTCCCTACAACACAACGTCAGCCGAGATATAAAAGCGAGGGGAAAGAAGGAAGGGACGGGGCAGGCATTTGTTGATGGCATTTTGTCATCTGGAGCAACCACCGTTACTAGAATAGTGGCTAAACCTTCTTCTGATGGCTACTAGAACCTTCTGCTGATGTGAAGTACAAAATAATCTATATTATTTGCCTTTGTTTTGCTCATGGCTTTCTTTTTTCTGAATCACCAAATACAAAGAGAGATCACTCAATTTTTACGTACCTTATCTGTGCCCAGTTCTGGTGTCTCTTTTCTCTCAGGGGAAACTCTCCTTACAGTCATGTAGCAACACACATACCCCCCTTGCAGGAGACAAGTCCTCCTTGAGCTTCTCCAGCTAGCTTTGGGGTCTTCTGCAGGCTGTGGGTTATCCCAGCACCTGACTGCTGTAACCTAGGTCCCTTCCTCAGAGTTACAGTCTCTTTCAGGATCTATCTCCTGTTTACACAGATACACGTATCATTAGAGGTTGGAAGGGACCTCCCGTGGTCATCAAGTCCAAATCCCCTGCTCGAGCAGGATCATAAAACCTAACACATATTTATATGTGCCCCACTCCAAGGTTCTGCAGACACATTCCTCTACTGACCTCTGAGGTCTCAAAGGTCATCAGTTTCTCCTCTCAACACAATCCAAAGTGTGTTGTGGCTGCTCTTTCTCAACAGCATCATGGGCAAGTACATAGCTGCATCTCTCCATCCCTAAACAAACAACAACCTGCTCAACACATTTTCCCTCTTAAGTAGGTTATCACAAAGGTGCTCATTGGTTCAGTTTAGCCAGAGGTGGGTCTGAACATGAGCTGGGAGGAGCTTCCAGAAATCTTCTTATAGGGGCCACCTAACAGTCTCTTTCCTCACTACCAAATCCCACCGGGATGAAGCTAATCAAATTCCTCAAAGGTAAGCAACTTTTGAACATCTGGGTCTGGAATGCTTTATGTAAAACTGAAAGTACAAGCTTGGCTCTTACAGTATTAATCTTCGTGTCAATTCAGGAGAAATATTGAGGTGCCACGGGTACAGGGAGGGGCAATGAAGCTGGTGAAAGGCTTAGACAAGTCTGATGAGGAGCAGCTGAGGGAGTTGTGAGCCAGGGCCAAACTGCCAGAGACGTCTGAGTTCTGAATCTTTTGGAAGAGATAATTTTTTTAAGATTTCTCCATCTCTGCATCTCTATAAGAAATTTTCTCCAAGCTAATTCTATTTCTGTGCTACAGAAAAATTGCATTAATTTCCTTCCATCAATTCCACTTTAGCTGAAAGTTGCTTTTTATCTCTGAATTATTACTGTTCCTCCCAGTTAATTTCTTTTTCTTCCTAGGATTTGTCTCAGTATAGACTACATGACTGTTAACTATATAATTTGGTGTCTGATTCTGAAGTGCTTACAGATTCTTATCTCTTCTTATGTTCTCCTAAGCTTTATTATGCTTATTGATAGTTTTAAAGGCTCTAGATAAAGGGTGTAGAGAAATGTACTTCTGTCAACACATCTGTAATATCCAGCACAGCCCATGTTACATCTGTAGGTTGCCTGACTAGGAGTCTTCATTCACGCTTCATTGGTGGTGAAGATTTTTGTTTGCTTTGATGGTGGTTTTAGTTTGGTTTGGTTTGGTTTTTCCCGTTAATCACTTTCAGCTGATATCAGGTGGAGTCTCTGGAAAAAGTTTACTCTTCTTCCCTGGAACTATTGATGAGTCACTGGAGCAGGAACTAGATCTCAGGAGTTCTAGGTTTTCCTGCACTGGTAAATGCCTTATTCAGCTGAAGGCTGTTCTGAAATGTCTCTGGAATTGTTCTTGCTGTCTGTAGGTATTGTGGTTTGAAAATTACCAGAATTTTCAGACTTACAGGTTTGTGCTTTTATGAAGAAAACATCCTGTGGCTTTAGGAGGCTTCTCTTCCCCGGAACTGTCCCAGGGGAAGTGACCTGTCCCAAAGTCCCGTGGTCAGGATAGTATAAAAGACCAGGGAGCGAGGTCCTCCTTCTCTTTTTTCCCGCTGCACAGGCAGCGCGGGCACAGGGCTTTCAGCCTCGTGTTTCTCCCCCGCCTCCTTGCTGGGGCGGGTAGCGAAGGGGCCTCGCCGGGTCCGCTCCTGTAACCGGCAGCTAGCCGGGGCGAGCGCTAGCCGCGGTACTACAGAGACCTCAGTACCGCGGGGACCGCCGCAGCCTGAAGCAAGAAGCGGCCGGGACCCCAG
>JAOXOE010069870.1:0-29812 GCA_028565055.1 Phoeniculus purpureus
GGAGAGATTGAGAGAGTTGGGGCTGTTTAGTTTGAGGAAGAGGAGGATGAGGGGAGACCTCATTGCTCTCTACAACTATCTGAAAGGATGTTGGAAAGGTGTTGGTGCTGGTCTCTTCTCACAGGTCATTAGCGACAGAACCAGAGGGAAGGGCTTCAAGCTTCAACAGGGGACGGTTAAACTGGATATCAGGAAGAAATCCTTCATGGAGAGAGTGTTCAGACATTGGAATGGGCTGCTCGGGGTGGGGAGGGGGGGTTGAGTCCCCATCTCTGGAGGTGTTTAAAGGTCATTTAGATGTAGTGTTGGAGGATCTGGTTCAGGGGCAAACTTGGTACAGTAGGGTAGGTGGTTGAACTCGATGATCTTTTTCAACCTGAATGATTCTATGATTCCATGATGTCTTGAAATGCAGAAGGATAACAGACAGTAGACGTATTTAAAACCTTCCTGGATAGGTTCCTGTGTGATTTGGTCGAGGTGATCCTGCTGCGGCAGGGGAATTGGATTAGGTGATCTCTCGAGGTTCCTTCCAATCGCTAATGTTCTGTGATTCTGTGAAAACTTTGGGAAGCTGAGTACCTCAGGCTTATCAACCATTCTTCAACTGAAACTGTACTGATACAAAAAACCAGGAAGTACTGTTGCATGGTTGACACAACTGGAAATGTCTAATCTCACTAATGTTGCCATAATTGGTACAGACTATAAAAACAAAGGAGTAAAGAACAGAATTAATATAATGAGGTAGACTGTTCAGCCCTGAATCTTGGCAAGCGCTTACCCAAATATTTCCTCTGTGTACTCTCCCAGAAATAATGTAGAGCTTTCTGCCTTATTGCTGAACTAAATAGCTTGACCATTTCTAATATTTATTACACAGTTAGTTGAGAGTGTCTGCAGTTGTTCCATTTGCTTCCTTTTTGTTCTGCATGAAATTGGGATCATAAAGTGTTGTACAGGGAACAATATGTCTCTTTAGCTTTGATGGAGACCGTGTAGAGCCTTAAAATCATCCTGAAATACTCCCAGGTTAATGAATCATACAGCATTAGGGAATGGAAGGGGTCCTGAAAGATCATGCAGTCCAATCCCCCCATCACAGCTGGATCACCTAGACCTAGTCACATAGGAACATGTCCAGGTGGATTTTAAACATCTCCACAGAAGGAGACTCCTCAGCCTCCCTGGGCAGCACATTCCAGTGCTCTGTCACCCTCACTGGGAAGAAGTTCTTTCTCTTATTTATGTGGAACCTTCATTGCCCCTTGTCCTATCATTGGGTGTCCCTGAGCAGAGCCTGGCTCCATCCTCCTGACACTCTCCTTTCACGTATTTATAAACATTGATGAGGTCACCCCTCAGTCTCCTTTTCTCCAAGATAAACCAGCTCTCTCAGCCTTTCCTCATAAGGGAGAAAGCTTTTCAAAAGCAGACCTGCAGTGCCTGTTCTGAAAAAGGAGGCTTAGGGTAAATTCAGGGCTTTGAGTCAGCAAATATAAAGGGTATGTTTCCCAGAGGATTCTTCCAGCTTGAGCCAAAAGTTAATTTGTCATCAAAGCATCATTGAAAGGTTTGTTCTCCAACTGCTGTGTGAAGAAATGGAGTGTAAAGATTAATTTTTTCTTTGCCTCTACACTGATTTATGTGTAATTCTGCAATTCCAAAAGGATTTGAGGCTTGTTCCTAACAGCTTGAGCTTCTGAATGTTACAGGACTTAATATTCCAGCCCTAAAAGTGCCGAGATGAGTTGAATGACTGAATCTTAACAGTGGCTGCAGTCCTCACAGCAGGGATACACAGATTATTCACAAACTGCTCTCACCAGATACTAATTTTGTTTGTGGTTTGTTTCAAACAAGCTGTTTAAAATTCTGTAATTAATTTGGTGTACGCGGCAAAAATGACAGATGGTTATGATAAAGCAACTTAATGCCTTGTGGAAGCAAGTCAAACCACAATCAGTAACAGATGTTTTCTGCAAACCCAGATTTTCTCTGTGTGTGTGTGTGTACATCCCGCATATGTAGACATCTATACAGTCAGCTGTGGATTTAGATCGGTGAGTTTATGTGTGTGTTTGACTGTACCCATAAATGTTACTTGAACACGTCTCCCACACAGGGCAAGAGTTGGGATGTTTCTTAGTGCTGAATGGTTGTATTTATTCCTGTAGAATTCTCAGAACATTCCATAGGGGAGAATTCCTTCAATTCCTCTTACGTTTTAAAAGACAGGAAAGGCTGAAGGAGCTGGGTCTCTTTAGCTTGGAGAAAAGGAGATTGAGGGGTGACCTCATGAATGTTTATAAATATGGAAGGGGCAGGTGTCAGGAGGATGGAGCCAGACTCTGCTCAGTGTCATCTAATGATAAAACAAGGGACACTGGGTGTGAGCTGGAACAGAGGAGGTTCTCTGTTTATGAATGTTTGTAAATATGGAAGGGGCAGATGTCAGGAGGATGGAGCCAGACTCTGCTCAGTGTCATCTAATGATAGAACAAGGGACACTGCGTGTGAGCTGGAACAGAGGAGGTTCCACATAAATATGAGAAGGAACTTCTTCCTAGTGAGGGTGACAGAGCATGGGAAGGGGCTGCCTGAGGAGTTGTGGAGTCTCCTTCTCTGGAAATGTTTAAAATCTGCCTGGATATGTTCCTGTGAGACTTGGTCTAGGTGATCCTGCTGTGTCAGGGGATTGGACTGGATGATCTTTCGAGGTCCCTTCCAATCCCTGATGTTCTGTGACTCTGTTACAGTTCTGATGACTTTTGGTTTATAAGGTAAAAATATCTAGTTCTAATTGCCAAGCCAAAAAAAATCAACACAACGCTCCCCAGATATGTTAATATGATAGAAGACATGGATTTTACTGCTAATCAGAGATTTCAGGAAGGCAGTTACTAGAATCCTAGAAAAGCATCACAGAATCATAAGGTTCGAAGAGACCGTCAAGATCATCAAGTCCAACCATCTGCTTTAAAACCCCTGACCAATAAACCATGTCTTGAAACACCCTGTCTGCCTGTTTGTTGAACCTGTCCAGCAACTGTGCCTCCACCCCCATCCTGGGCAGCCTGTTCTAAGGCCTCACTGCTCTTCCTGTGTAGTAAGATGCTAGAAAAGCAAGGTACCTATAAAACAACTGGTGTTTAACAGCAGCTCTTGGCTCATGAATGGACATAAGGTCAGTGAGACTGCAGTATCGCAGGCAGTCATTAATTTTGAACATGGCCAAATGTTGATCAAAACATGTACTTGATAGATTATATCAACACACTTTTTTTTTTTTTTTAATCTAACCATCATCTCACAGAGCAGACTTGACAGGTAAAGCAGCTAAAAATGGTTTCGTAACAATTTTTTCTGCATCATCTCTCTTTATAGAACTAGTAGGGCTTCATTCAGTCTTGTATTCAGCCATTGCAAGGGGATGTCAAGGCAGAAGCAGTCTTTGGTACAATGCTTGGGACCATCTAAGTGCATCATGAGCGGACAACACAAGTATTCAGGGACTGGTGATTTCAGCTCTAACTTTGGCTGGCACTGACAGGCTAAGGACATGAACAGGATACGTGCCATGCGCTAGACCTAGATCCAGATCTTTTAATACCCGCATGCATGCCATGTTCATGCTCCCCTTCTCTTTGCAGAAAATAGCTGGACAGAAGTCCTGAAGTGTCCTCTGAGAAGGGTCCTGCCTTGGAACATCAGACATCATGACTCCAGAGGTATGTAGAGCCTGTTTATACGTTGCAAACTCTAGGTGTTCTGAACTGGTGTGATATCCTCTGCAGTAACAGGCCCTTTCAGCTCAGCAAGGGTTCTGGACTGGCTTAGAAAAACCTTTTTATCTTTGTGCATCGGAAGGGAATTCTGTTTGTGCTGTTGGAGAGAAGGAAACAGGAACAATTCAATTTAAATGCTGTCACTTTTAAGTCTGAAGAGCTCACTTGAGCTTCAGATAGAAAGCAACCTTCTAGTTACAAGAAAAGAACGAAATCAGGTAGGAAGCACTTGATCAAAAATTCTTTTGAGGATCACAACGTTCTGGTTAAGTAGAACTCTTTAAAGGTAATTGTCAAATACATGAGTTAAAAATCATAGGTGAGGCTCTTCAGATGTTTGGATTACAGACATTGTTATTTATTTGTGCGTTTTAAACAGGAAATAACCTTCAGGGAGTGAGACTTACTTTTCGGTATCTTTGTATTGCTGCAGTGCTGGCTTTGTATATTTTCCCCACTTGAACATCTCTTAGCTTGGACTTGATCACTCCTGTATTGCACTAAGTAATCAAAACCTCAAGGAATTGTGGCGGGTTAAGTATGTCTCAAGGTTTTAATATCCTGAAATAAGCTCGCTTTTATAGAAATAGAGTGTTTAAGAGGGGGGGATGGTTGTGAAGTCAATACTTTGTTCAGGATCGAGGAGATGTAGAACCAAGTGTAGCCCTACAGTAACCCCTATCTGCAGTAAACTGACAGGAATCCTTAGCCAAATTTGAAGAGAACCATAATGGCAGCACTCGAAATCAAGGGCTGCAGAATCACTGAATTATTGCTGTAAATCAGTGGAAGAAGTGGGAATAGTAGGGAATAGTAAGAGCTTATTGTCTCTGAGCTTGAATAGCCAGCTCCTTCTGGCTCTTAGCCTAATGATTAGACCAAACATTATGCCATTTCCTGATGTGGGTTCTGTCTGGATTTCTAGCATGGTTTTGTCATGCAAAAGATGCTGCGAGGCTTCAAGTAACATCTCTGAAATGAATAACTCATTTGAAAGTGAATGGAACACAGGCTTGTCTTGGAAATGTTTAAAGATTCAAGAAAGCTACATGAAAGGACCTGACAAAGGGGCCTCCCGATTGTACTAGAGCTTTTACAGGCACATAGTCCCTCCAGATGGAATCTATTAGAGTGGAGGAGATTTGACTTAGAGATACACTCATTCTTCTGGAGAGCTTCTATTGTAAACAGACAATAATGACACAAGTTGCAGTAACCCAGGTATGTAAATACCCCTGAATAAATCTCACAGAGATGGGACTGGACTAGAACTCAACTCTTGCATCCAGAAGTGTTTGCAGATTCTTTTAAGGTCACAACTGTAAAAATATGCATTCGGATTCCATGTGCATTATACAGTCTAAGGTCTAATAGAAAAACCAAACCCAAACAAAATCACAGCATAACATTGTACCGGAAAATGTTGGACTAACAGCAGAAAAGAATCATCATCCAAACAACCAAAGTGCCAAACTGGTTATCTACAAGTTGCTTAAAGGAACTATTTAAATAAGCTCCTTCTAAAGGTACAGAACCATAGAACATTAGGGTTTGGAAAGGATCATCTAGTCTAATCCCCCTACCACAGCAGGATCACCTAGATCAAGTCACACAGGAACATATCTAGATGGGTTTGAAATGTCTCCAGAGAAGAAGACTCCTCAACCTCCCTGGGCAGCCCCTGCCAGGGCTCTGTCACCCTCACAGGGAAGAAGTTCCTTCTGATATTGATGTGGAACTTCCTATGTTCCCACTGCCACCCATTGCCCCTTGTCCTATCATTAGATGCCACTGAGCAGAGCCTGGCTCCATCCATCCTGATACTTTTTCAGAGTATCCTCTAGAATTTACTCTCTGAGACAAAAAATCTCTTGAATTAAAAGACATTTTAGAGCACCCAGTTGGGCTTTTCTCCTTTCCTTTGAATCACTATTATCTGAATGTGAAATTAGTCTTTAAATGATAACGATCACATTCTGGTTTGTGGTTTTTTTTTTTACAGCTAAAGCAAAACCATTTAAGAAGTCTGAAAATGCCTCCTTGTCCAAAGATTTTTCATGTAAAAACAGAGTCATTATCTGTACAGCCCAGAAGGCTCCAATCCATTTTGCATTATCAATGATAGAGATAAGCAAACAGATGAGAGTTCACATTACAAAATCCACACGTTACATAAGCACAGGCACAGCCTCACATATCTGTGTGATCTTTCAAGGTCCCTTCCAGTCCCTAATGTTCTGTGATTCTGTGCGTGGCTGATCCAAGCCAGGATGCCACTGGGCTTTTGGGCCACCTGGGCACCTTGCTGGCTCCTGTTCAGCCACTTGTCACCCAGTACTGCCAGGTCCCTCTCTGCCAGGCTGCTCTCCAGCCACTCATCCCCCAGTCTGTAGCACTTCATGGGGTTGTTATCTCAGACCGTATGACAGCAGCCTAGATACAAAAGTGAGGAGACAGAAGGAAGCGTGTAGGAGGGGAGTTCCTTGATGACGTTTTGTCCTTCAGAGCTACAACTACGTGAATCAGAGCCCTGCTTCCTATACCAGCAGCTAACATAATCTGCTGATGGGAAGTAGACACTAATCTTTATGATTTGTCTCTGCTTCCATGTGCAGCTTTTGCTTGTGCTTTATGAAACTGTTGTCTTTACCCACCAGCCTCTCATTACATTTTTCCATCCAAGAAGGGAGAGTGATAGGGCAGCTTTGGTGGGCACATGGCCCCCCAGCCAGGGCTGAGCAATCCCATCCTCCAGGCTATTTTCCTTCACATCTGATCAGACTCTGAAAAAGATGTTGTTTTGTAACTGGTTTTGTCACATAAGCTTCTACATTTAGAAATAGCTGTGTGAGCAGCAGGAGAATTTGTTCTCTGGCTTGGTATCTGATTAGATTCAACACTTGAGGCAGAGTTCCTCTGGATGTTACTGCGTGGGCTGAGATTTCTCAAAGAAAGGATTACCAGTTGTGACGATCTGTTCCAGACCTGGTACATGTGTTGGCTAAACAAAATGACACTGAGTGTTTATCTGAGCTTCCTGACACTGAAACCGCTATAGCTGGTGAACTGGAGCCAGAATACAGCGTTGTTAAGAGAAAAAGGAAGAAACAATTGAAATTCTTCTTCTCTGGAGACATTTAAAACCCACCTGGCCATATTCCTGTGTGACTTGATCTAGGGGATCCTGCTGTGGCAGGGAGATTGGACTGGGTGATCTTTCGAGGTCCCTTGTGATCCTAATGGTCTGTGATTCTCTAGAAATGCTTTTATACAGCAATCAGGAGATGCTATTCAACATCAAGAAAATAGATTTAAAATGTTATGTATCATATAATTAACTGAAAACTTCCATCACTAGTGGTTCAGGAATTTACAGTAGCAAGAAATATTCTCTTATTAGAAAACTCGAAAACAATCAAAAACCTGAAACCCAACTGAACAAGAACAACAAAATGCCCAGAACGGCGAACATTAAACAGACCTCCCTGCCCTCAAAACCCCAAAAGAAACCCCTGAACTGATAGCTGCATCAATGTGGAATCCTCTGACAAACTGACTAACAAGCATCTCTACACAGTTAGCATCTTCATCACTAATGTGGCTGTAGAATTTATCACTAATTCTTCCTTTCCACACTGAATCCCGCTCCTCCTAACCACAAACCCTTAATCTCAAATAGCCAGAAGTACATTTGAGTCTAAGAAACAAATGTTTTGGAACATCAGGGGATGCAAGTCAGCAACATGCCAGAGAAATCCCGACGTTTGGCAGTGAATGTCTTTCATTTTGAGGCATTTCCAAGGTACACTTGATGCAAAATACAGTGTGTCTCTTTAACCAGCCCGTACGTAGCGGGGTGTGTTGATTTGTGTAAAGGATTTAATCTTGAATTCCATTGCACTCCAGCTGTCTTGGATAAGAACCATGTTTTTGAAAGCCCCGCTCGCTGTGGGGTTTGTTGCTGTGTGTCTGTGAGAAGCACGTCGTGCATGTTGGTAGAGGTTTCTTTATTAAAATCTTAGTCAGAATATCAGGTGATAGTGATATCTTCTCTCCTTCTTAACAAGATGCCAGGTAAACCTCTTACTTCCTTACCCTCTCTTCACAGCTTCTCATTAGAAACATACAGTTTTCTCAAGTGATAATTAGGATAAACAACCCAAACAAATAATTCTTCCCTTCCTCAGGAACTATAAGTCTATAAATTGTTGTTTTGTGGCCAAAATGCGATTGATGCCAAGTTTCAACACCTTGTCTCTTTTTTGTGGTGAAAGTGAAATCCAAAAACCACAATTGTTGTTGCTGTTAATGTAAAGTCATCCTAAGCCTCTGTAGCTATGCTCTGTATGCTCCCAGTCCTGGCACTAGAATCATAGAACCATTATGACTGGAACACAGGAGGGGACCCCAAGGTAACTGAAGAAGGCTGGAGAGGGACTCTTTACAAAGGCCTGTACTGATAGGATGAGGGACAGTGGTTTTAAACTAGTGAAGGGCAGACTGAAATGGGGTGTTAGGAAGAAGTTCTTTAGCAGGAGCAGGGGTTGAACAGGTTGCCCAGGGAAAGAGTTGTGGCCCCATCCCTGGAGATACTCAAGGTGAGGTTGGACAAGGCTCTGGGAAATCTGATCTAGTGGAGGCTGTCCCTGCTCCCTGCAAAGAGGTTGGACCCTTTGGAGGTCCCTTCCAACCCAGGCCAATCTGTGCTTCTATAAATAATTCTCTGGCTGTTTTAGTGATGGGCAGTAGTGTGAATACTACAGAGCTTTAAGGATATCTAAGATTGAGAAATAACTGAAGACACAAATAGCACATGTGTGGTTGATTGTACCTCAGAACAAATGGACAAGCTGAATGGCTTCCAGATACTTTATCCAGACCTGTTATTCTGTGATTGCCTAGATAATGACTTCTTCTTTCACTGCAAGTGGCTTCAGCTATAGTAACCAGGTAGCTGTTTTATGCTCATCCAGCAGAGGAAGATTTTAATTCCTTTGTAGCAGTATAGGAGAAAGATCTGTGGGGGTCCTGGTGGAGAGCAGGAGCCCATGAGCCAGCAATGGGCCCTTGTGGCCAGGAAGGCCAATTGCATCCTGGGGTAGATCAGAAAAGGGGGTGGTTAGTAGATGGAGAGAGGTGGAGTCTCCTTCTCTGGAGACATTTAAAACCCCTCTGGACATGTTCCTGTGTGACTTGGTCTGGGGGATCCTGCTCTTGCAGGGGGATTGGATTAGATGATCTTTCAATGTCCCTTGCTGATTTTCTGTGATTTCTTCAAAGAGCCAGTGAAACTCCTAAGGCTTCATAAGGTTTATAGTCTGACATATATGGGAAAATCAGATACAGCATTTCCTAACATCAGTTAAAGAAAGGCAAATCAAAATTACATGGAACTTAAAGACACAACACTCTGAAGATCTGTGTGCAAATGCAACACTATAATTTATGTACTTTATTTTTCTAAGAATGTTTTTGTTTTCGTGCATGAGGAAGCAGCATCCTTTACATCTGGCAGGCAGCCTTCAAGCTGCTCGATGAAAGCTGCAATAATTTGTTAAATATGTTTGACTCTTAACATATTTAGCAGCGTATTCCGTGGATTCTTTTCAAACATTTCAGCAGGGCATGCCTTGTTTGAATTTGCTGCGGAATGGCAGTGCCTGCTTGATCTTGTATTCAGAAATCCATCTGATTGCTGGCAGATTCGGGAATGTGCAGAGGAATTATTGCATAGAATGAACTGTGCAGTCACTACAAATTGTCGTCTTGTTCCAAGTATGTGGCCACAAGAAGAAATAAGAGTTTTCTTTCATATGATAAATACCATTAAGTCTTAGATTTGAATCTTGATCTACTGCAGGCGTTTGTAATAATAAGCAATCAGCTACACAATAGCAAGAATCCAAACCTAGATATTCTAAACCAAATAAACTCAATTTATATTTTATAGGCTGCTGTAATGGATAGAAATATATCTCTCAATGGGAGCATTGCAGAGCTTGCACTGGAGCGCACAGGAAGAGGTTTAGGTGGAAAGGGTAGAGGTTTTTCACAGCCCAGGAAACCTTGCTCTGATTTTTCAAGCGTGTCAGTCACACTGAAATCACACAAAGCTACTCACACATGTAAAGCTACTTGCAAATGTAAACATTTGTTCAAAGAGAGAGGAAATAGCTCTAGGTAAGTATTCTTCATGTAAACAAGCATGATAAGAACTGGCTGTGTTAGAAATCTTCTGTAAATAGCAAAGAGACTTAAGGTGCTTCAATTGCCAATATCAGTAAACCTCCCTCAGCCCTTTCAGTGCTGAAGGATGTACATAGGGACAATATTGTGATTGCTTTTTTAACACATTAAAGGCCACTGCTAGTTTAACCAAACCAGAACTTTATTTTTTCTAATTTCTTTTTTCTTCTTTCTCTTCTCTTCCTCTTCTCTTCTCCTTCTCTTTCTTTTTCTCTTCCTCTTTCTCGCCTTCCCTTCTCCCTTCTCCCTTTCCAGGAAGACTCTACTTTGAATGAGATATTTTTGTCTCAAGTATTTCTTGATATTGAGAAAAATTATCCTGGACAGTTATTCCTTCCCTTTGTATATTTTGAAGGCAAGAAAGATAAGAAAACATTACAAGTGAATACTTTATTCAGTGACTATGTCAGTAACAGAAGTGGGGATAGTTATGAAAGAAGAATGGCTTAGTGATCCTTCAGGCCTTTGCTGAGTGTTTTTGAGATGGTGATGTTGCTGTACATAAGAACATGAGAAATCCAGATGGATCCTGTCACTCTGTCCCATCTCCCCTTTCTGAGAATAAGTATCTAATGCAGAGGAAAAAGCTGGCTAAGCCAACATGGTGTTTTCCATTCATGCTCTTCCATTCTCCAAAGATCTCAGCTTAGGTATCTTTCTGTGTCAGCTATGGTAGGATTTGATAATTCTCCATAGATTCTCTAGCCTCCTCTTGAAGCCACAGAAATGTTTATCATCTGTTGCATTCTTTGGTGTGGATTTCCACAGATCTCCTATCCTTCAGTGCATGTTTCAGTGCTCAAAATAAGCAGATGCAGTGTTAACTGCATCTCAGTTGTTTAAACTAAGAAGAGGAAATAAAAGAGGATTCTGTATATCTTTCAAAATCTTTAACTAGCAACTGATGTGTAGTGGATGTAGCATCCTGTGTAAGGAATTTTATTATTCCTGTCTTCCAATCAAGGAAATTGTTAAATCCTTCCGCAATTTAAGAGCTGAACATACTATCTTTAGTAAAGAAGTAGTACCTTTTTCACTAATCTTCCACTGGTCCCAGATTAGTCCTTTGGCAAGCCTGAAGGCGTCTAGATTAAGCAACATGAATGGAAAGCTTTACTGGAATCAAATCCTTTGCTTCGTATTAGTTTTTTATACAAAACTGTACAGGCATTACAGCGTGTTATGGAAAAGATGCTGCTGGGCACAGAGACATTAAGACTCAAGCTTGGCAACCAAACTGGACTGAGTTGACTAAGCACAGGTTTGTGGTCACTCTGTCTCCATTTGTAAAGCTAATACTAAAGGAACCTCATGATTTTATGCTGTAGAGCCTGTGGTCTATCAGTATGCTCTGAAGATTGTTTTAATCACAGAATTATTGAGGCAAGAAAACCTCTCTGAGCTCATCCAGCCCAGCCTGTGACCTAACATCACCACATCAGCAAGACCAGAGCGCTAAGGGCCACAGCCAGGCTGTCCTTCAACACCTCCAGGGATGGGGACTCCACCACTGCCCTGGGCAGTCCATTTGAGGCTCTGATCACCCTTTCTGTCAGGAAGGGCTTCCTAACATCCAACCTAAACCTCCCCTAGCATGGCTTCAGGCCCTGCCTTCTCTCTCTGGCACTGGTTGCCTGGGAGAAAAGCTTGACCCCCACCTGACTACAACCTCCCTTCAGGTGATTGTAGAGAGGGAGAAGGTCCTCCAGGGTAAACATCCCCATCCATGTGTGTATGTGTATGCCTGCAGTTGAGTAACAGCTGGCAGGAACAGGCAAGTTCATTGCTCAGTAATGACTCAGAGGTAATTAGATGCTCTTGAAGGTCTTCAGGTTGCATTAATGTTTCTAATATTTTTGTCCCAAAGACGCTATTAGAGCTTCTTGAGCAATGGAGGCCCTAGAACTAATCCAAGTAATTCTCATGGGGAAAAAAAGAAGTGAATAATGTCTGGAAGGAAATACTGTTTTTCAGAAAATTTTTTCTCTACAGTTGACAAAGTATACAGTCCACCCTAATCATTGCAGAAGATTTCAAGCCTTGCCACACTTACAGTCAAACCACCAGTTCTTTCAAATCCTTAACTTACTTAGGCTCTATTTCTAATTTTTGTTTGATTGCTTCTGGTTTCTAAATAACAGAACCTTTCACACTAAAGTACTGTCTTAATTTCAGACTGGGTGCAGGAAAAGAAATGCCCCTTTGGTTTTAAAGATCACAGATTCACAGAACATCAGGGATTGGAAGAGATGTTGAAAGATCATCCAGTCCAATCCCCCCACCAAAGCAGAATCCCCTAGATCCAGTTGCACAGGAAGTGTTGGTTCTTAATAAATTAACTAAATATTTCTTGCTCGACATGAAGCTTGGTTGTGATTCAGGCTTAGGAAAGGAGATGAAAATCCCTCCCAAATGAGTGGAAATGAAAGACTAGCAAGTCAGGCTGCATATTCTTCTGTGAACTGATACAAAGATTGAATTAGAGGTAACAGCAACAGTGAGAATTTATCAAAACTTCCCCTCGCAGTCTCTGTAACTCGATATGAAAATCCCCAGACTGCATTAAGGTTTCAAATTAGACAGTGCCCATGAAGGTTAGAGATTTCAAGGAAAATATCTCTTGTGCAGAAGAGTGGTATTAAGAAGGGATCTAACATAGCCAGGCTGATGCTGCATGTTCCAATTACCAAGAACTGTTATCAGGAGATTTTTGCAAAGCTCTTATATTTCCTGATAAATAAGAGACACCTTGTGCTCTGTGTTATTGTTATGGTTAATGACATTGATTTCTTGGCATGACAGACGGTGATGTACAAAGACGGGCTGAACTATATGCAATGTCTGATGGGGTTTTTTAGTGCTACCAATTTGATCTATTCCATATTTTTATAGACAGAATCAAATGCAACATTTTCTGAATGATCCTCATTCTTTAACCAGAGTATAGGTTCAGACAAGATGGGAAGTCCTGTTTGGAAACATTACTGTGATTAAAGGAAAATGTCTTTCACAGAATCACAGAACATTAGGGATGGGAAGGGACCTTGAAAGATCATTCAGTTCAGTCCCCCTGCCACAGCAGGATTGCCTAGATCCTGTCGCATAGGAACATGTTCAGGCGAGTTTTAATACTCTCCAGAGAAGGAGACTCCACAGTTCCACTGGGCAGCCCCTTCCAGTGCTCTGTCATCCTCACTGGGAAGAAGTTCTTTCTCATATTGATGTGGAACCTCCTCTGTTCCGGTTCACATCCATTACCCCTTGTCCTATCATTAGATGCCACTGAGCAGAGCCTGGCTCCATCCCCTGACACTCCCCTTTTCCATATTTATAAACATTAGTGATGTCACCCCTCAGTCTCCTTTTTTCCAAGCTCAAGATGCCCAGCTCCCTCAGCCTTTCCTCTCTATTTACCTGATCAAATCAGAATGATATTCTGATATGAAAACTTCATCAACTGTCAAGAAAAAGGCAGAGACCTTCTGCCTACAGCCCAAATAACACTCTTTGTGGTTGGAATCAGTGCTGTTTGGGTCGGTTTAAAGAGACTGTTGTAACCTCAGTGCTTTCCAGGACTGACTTCACTCAGTGCCATCAATCAATCAATGACAATTAAACTAGATGTTTAAAACCCTACCAGAAATTTAATGTCAGTGTAAAGGTTTTCTTCTTCACCAGCGGGGTTCTCTTTTTCTTTAGCTGTTCCTTTTACTTCCACTTGTTTTGGCTTCTGTCGATGCACTAAGTGCCCCAAATGCTGCCTGAGCTGTTTCCCCTCTGTGTTTGTCATTGTCTTATGGTTTCTGAAGAAAAGATAATAAGATGGGCAGTGTAGAAATAAATAAAATAGAATTCCACACAGCCGCATCCAAAAATCCTCTTAGGGATAATGGATTCTTATTTCCTAAACATAATAGCTGAGATTCTATACTTCATGCTTCTAAAAAACCCTCAGTGCTCCACTGTCTGGGGAAAGACAGACAGCTAGGCTAAGTTGGTTTTAGCTGTGGGCCTCAGGAGACAAGTAGCCTTTCTGTCTGTCTGCTGGGCTGTAGCAGTGTGGGCGCTCTGCTACCCCACATAACCTGGCCCTGCCTTCACTTGGGTATTCTTAACCTTAGCAGGTTGCTAACATCAGGTTTATAAAAGGATTGCTTTGCCTCAGTTCCTGAACTAAAATTAGTCTGTCCAAACCAAACAGGAGCATCAGAGAACACACAGATCATGTAGACCTTCTGCCTGATACAATAAAAAAGGAAACACAGGGTAAGAAATTTACTTCATTTTTGAGAAGGAGACTGTTTGCTGATACAGTTCACAGAATCATAGAACATCAGGGATTGGAAGGGACCTCAAAAGATCATGCAGTCCAGTCCCTCTCTTTCTGCAGAATCACTTAGATTAAGTTGTACAGTTGTTTTCATATTATCTTTACCTCCACTATTCTTTGTCTATTTAAGACATTTACAGGTTACTTGATGGGTTTTTTGCCCAACTCCTGTTCAGTCTGAGTTGAGTCAGCGAGAGGAAAACTGCCCCCCCAACAGATCAAATCTTAAATAAATAGATCCTATAGGATAACTTAAAGGAAGCAGAGGCAAACCGCAGAAAAGCATATTATGGTGATGAAGGTTCTCTAGCAGCATGGTGAAATTTTGGCTGAAATAAATTGTCAGTCTGAGAATGCCAGTTTATTTTACTTTTCAGTGTCTAGAACAAATGAGAGAGAAGAAGAAATCTCTAAGGAATTAGAAAGTTAGACTATTAGTGACGAACCTTCCTCCAACTTACAACTTGAAATTGAATGCCTATTCTTTGGGAAGTACATATGTAGCATGTACCAGCCGTGAAATATGGAGTCATCTAATGATAGGACAAGGGACATTGGCTGTGAGCTGGAACAGAGGAGGTTCCACATCAATATGAGAAGGAACTTCTTCCTGGTGAGGCTGACGGAGCTCTGGAAGGGGCTGCCCAGGGGGATTGTGGAGTCTCCTTCTCTGGAGATGTTTAAATTCTGCCTGGCCATGTTCCTGTGTGACTTGATCTAGGGGATCCTGCTGTGGCAGGGGGATTTGACTGGATGATCTTTTGAGGTCCCTTCCAATCCCTAAGGTTGTGTATGATTAACACTTGTGGTGACAGTGTGAGCCAGCATGTGGAAGGGGAAACTGAGGAACTACTGGCCGTGGTTTAAACTATTCAGAGTGTGACAAAGATGGAAACAGAACCCATCTCACACTGGACCAGTCCAACAGGTCACCAGACTGTGGTTTGAAACACTGAGGAGTCCAAATAAGCAAATATGATGTGTAACAGAAAGACACCCCTCCACACCCCACCCTACCCCCAAAGTTACAGCAAGCTGCAAATAATGCCAAGGCCACTATACAAACTTGTCAGAACTATCAGGATTTTCTAAAAGAGAGACACACCTCTTTTTTCTGGGGTTTTTTTCTTTAAAATCTACTGTGTGCTGTTTCTATTAACAGAGCTGTCCTCATCCAGCAACCCTTTCTCCCAGATGTACCTTTCATCCCACACCACCACACGTGACAGTGAACTGCAAACTCAAGTATAAACTGCAGCTCACAGCAGAGAATTTCATCGCTTATTCTGGTTAGGGAGAAAACACAACTTTCCAGAGCCAAAAATGCAAGAACACCATACATGTGGCAGACAGCAAGCTCACCAGTGACTGACAGAACGCTGCTCTGAGCAAAATGGGGTTCAGTGTGGCACCTTTACTGGGGTAAAGACTAATCAGAGTTCTCATTAGGATGATAGAAATAAGAGAGCTGAGAGGTAATAACAGAGAAAAACAGGAAAATAAAGTGCAGCATGACCCATTTCATAACAAAATGGCCCATTTAACAGGTATTCTTGAGAATATTCAAAAGGGATCTAGCTCATGCTCCTTTGTCAACATGATGTGGAGCTTTGCCACCGGTTGAGATGGGCTGAGCTCCAGTCTGATGCATGCACTTACACTCAGCAAGAGGCTTCTGACAGCAGTCTAGGACTTTCCTGCTGCTATTCAGGAAGTAAAATAGTAGTAATGTACAAATTGTTAATGCATGTCCAGCTCTGCTACCGAATACATGCAGTATGTACACTGCTGGTTTAAGGTGCAGGATGACAGTACAGACTAAAGAAGCTTTTAACAGGGAAAAATCTGTCCTTCAGAAGTGAGTCTCTGAGCTTCTACACTCTGTGTAAAGCAGCGGAGCAGCAAGATAAGTATATCATCCTTTTGGTAGTCCTCAACAAGAGGACTATTTAGAAGGTAAAGAGCTCCTAGAATACTTTCACAAATTACATCGTTTCCTTGCTTACCAGAAATCAGCCCAATTCCTCTCTCTCTACTTATCACATCCTTACAGACTAATTTAGTTTTGCCTGAATATTCTACTCAATAAGCAAAAGAGATAGAACTGCACTGCTCTAAATGGGAAAGATGTTCTCATGGTTATACAACCACTGGAGGAACCAAAGGCACACCTTTTATTCTGGTTCTGCTACAACTCAGCGTCTGAACACAGACGAGTCCAGGACTCCAATCGAGTTCACTCAAGTTTCCCCACTGTGAATTTGGAAAGCAGTGACAGCCAGCCCCTGCCCCCATGCTCTGTGCCACGGGAAAGCCCGTGAATATACAGCACTCTAAAGAGCCTGTGCCAGCGTGCAGCTATGCTGTAACATAACCCGGGGCTCACAGGGCATCGCTAGCAGCAGCCCCATGTCTGGGAGGAATACCATACGCAGTAGTAGGCATGAGATTTGAGGTATCTAGACTGCCTGGAACCAAAGGCTTAGGGTCCTGGCAGCCCTGCACCCTTGGAGACTGCATTTAATTCTCTCTCATCAAAACATTAACCAAGAGGCTCCTACAAAAACATCCCAGCTCTGTCTGTGACAATCAGTGTAAAAGACCAGGAACATATTACCTCATTTTCCAGTCTGGAAGAAGACTAAAAAACCCCCCACCCTGCTTCTGAATCGCTGCCAAGGCAGCAGTACCTTTACCTGACCAATCTGTTTGCTATTTGAAGCAAATTACCCTTGAAACACTCTGTTTGTTCCAGTACCAGGTAGCAGAGTCTGGTAGCAGGGAGACAAAAATCTTACAGACAGACCAAGGATATCTGCTGTTCACATACCTGTTGTTTTGGTCTCATCCACATCAAGACGATTGTCCTTAGCCCTGCTCAGTTACAAACTAGATTTCAGAGTGGAAAAAAAATCTCCTGTCTTTGGTGGGAAATTAAGGAAGAGAAATTTAAGGTGGCTCCCAGGCATCTTATTTAATAGAGCTCACTTCAGAGAGTGGTGATTTTCCACAAGGTTTTTGCCAGATTCACATCTCACCTTACAGACAAAAGTAGTTTTTTCCCCCCCAATGAGTCCTTCTCCTCTCCCTTGCCACTATGTTTTAAACACTAGGTTGGCAGGTCTCTCCCAAAACCACTCTCCATCTCACTGTAGGTCATTCTGACATCGGTCTCCTCCCCACAGAGAACTGTCTGCAATGCACTTGCCAGTCCTTGGAAAGCCTGTAGCCAGGATCCATCAGCATGCATCTACAACACTGCAACCACAACGAATACCATGGGAGGGTGTAGATTACAAACTCTCCCAAGTATGAGTTGATTTTATTAGGGGTGAAATGGGCACCATCCATAAGAGGAAACAGAAGACAGGCACCTGACAGAGTCTGCCTGCTGATGCCTCACCCAGCACTCGGTTGGGTCTCCTCATCTGATCTGCTGATTTTCCTGGAGGTTATAAGAACTTAATATTCCTTAAGACTTTAATCTCTGTCAGATTTGCTGCATTAGCCTATAAATACTAGCTTGAAATTAGCTAAGGGTTTTCAACACAATGTGATTCAAAATATCTAGTAAACAGGCAACAGGGCTGAAAGAGTTCCATTTTTTGAGAAAACAAAGCCAAGACCAATATGCAGGCAGCTGAGGAGCACCCCAGTGCACATGCAGGACTGCCCCCCCCATGAGCAGAACTTGGCTGGAAGCTCTCCACAGACTCAGTGCTAGACTGAGCTGAGCACACTGCTTGCTCCCCAATGCCACCCCCAGCTGCTCGCCCCTCTTCCGCTTTTTCACTTTAATGGGCAACTGTCTGAACTCTTCAGCAGAGATGCTTCAACATTTGCGTGTTAAAATACATAATAAAAGGAGGTTCGATGTCTTAGAAAGAGAACAAGCTGTGAGTATGGGGAGGGGGGGTTTGCATTAAGATACATCCACATGAAAACACTGGAAAACACTTCAGTATTAATTAAAAGAGGACACAAGACAGGAGGGATGCCATTAAAACACATGAGCTTTCATGGAGCTGAGTATATTTAACAGGAAAGATCAATATGCACCACTTTCTCTCAGTTCTCCCCTGCTCCAATTATCCTCTTCAAAAGAAACCTTTATGAGCTAAAATTTTAAAGCATATTACCCTCTCTCATCTTCTCTCAGGCTATTTAATTTCTGAGAGCTTGTTATTCCATAGGAGAGTTCAGCATAACACAAGAACACTGTGAACCCTCTCTGAAGCACCACAGCACCCACACCTTCGTCCCAAAAACACACCATTTTCCCCATTTCACCTACACTCCTGGCATCTCCTAGAAAATGTAAAGCAATCAATATAGTTCAAGCTTGAGGAATTCATCCAGAAAGAACTGGGGAAGGAGGGTTAAGATGCCTTTAAAAGGCTGAAGAGTCTTGTTTTAACTGTTTTCTTACCAGCTTTTTCGTTTAGCACACAAACACAAGTGTGATCTGGTGCCTCTGTCCGCTTAAGAGAATGGTACCAGCCTGAAGCTGTGAAATGACATTCCTGCAAATCTCTGCTGGCCACAACACAAGGAATGATTCCTAGCTCACAGACAACTCTGAGGCCACGAGTCATCTCGACTACTTCACGCAAAGTGAATGCAAAGATCAGGACCTGTACCATGCAGCCACATGCATAATCCCAAGGACCTATCGAATGTAGTCCCCAAGATAAAGTTATGCCACAAACCCACCCAAAACTCATTTAAGACAAGAAGTCTTTCCACCAAACTCAGAAAGCTTTGAACAGAACATCTTTATGGAAAAAAGAAGTTTAAAAGTAATAAAGCAACAACCTCAAGTGACCTTTCTACCGCCACACACCTGTTAAGGTAACTTTGGTTATCTTAGGGTTAAGTGATAGGGCTGCCCTGAGGCAGACAGAGATTGTTTTGACATTGATGGCCTTTATCTATTTCTTCTGGTCCTTGTAAGCATTTACTTAAAGCACGTCTGCTTCTCAGAACACAGTTATTCATGAGAATTCAATCATTTTTCTGACATTATAAGGCACTTCATCCCCTTATGATGACTGCGGGAATCGAATATCCAAAACAAAAGCTTTTATTACACACATGTCACTTTTCCATTTCACTTCTGTCACACGCTGTTCAGGAACCGTATAAAAGGACAAAGGCACCATCACGCACCAACTTCCCAAAAACTCAGTACCGCAGTTACTGCGCTTAGCTAAGTGAAAGCCGAGTTCCGATGGCTGTACCCTGCGAGAGGATACCCATGCCTCTCCCAGTGCCACCAGTGCTCCCCCACCTGCTGCCCAGGGAGGGGGCTGAATCGCCATCCCTGGACGTGTTTCAAAGTCAGGGAGATGTGGAGCTTAGGGTCAGGGTTTAGCAGTTGGGAGAATAGTTAGACTCGGTCATCTTAAAGGTCTTTTCTAAACAGACAGACTCTCCAAATCCTCCCGTGAGATGACCGGTCCCTGTTCAGAAGCAAAGGGTATTGCCCAGCATGTGTCTGCCCAGGAACCCTCGCTGCTCCTCAGCCGCTCCGGGACCGACCTCCCTCCTCGGCGCGGGATCCCCACAGGGCGACCCTCTGCTCCAGATGCTTGTCAAAGCCCTCCCACACCGGGGGACAGACCCCCAGTGCAACCCCTGCGCTGAGTAACCCCGAGAAGCCGACCCAGGGTTCCTTCACGGGACCGTGGAACCGTTCAGGCTGGAAAAGACCTCCAAGACCAGCAACCCCCACCCAGGTGTCCCATCCCACCGCTGAACCACGTCCCTGAGCTTCAGACCTAACACCACTGTGAAGCTATCGGAGAACAGCGACAAATCCAAGTAGTTTGGAACCAGTAACCGCCGCTGCCGGGTGAAGGGACCGGCGGTCCCGCGGCTCCTCACGGGCGGGTCGCAGCCCCAGCGGCGGCACCGCACCCGAACCGCTCCACACTGGCCCGCACGCGTGGGTCGGTACTCACTGTTCGTGGGCACGTCGGGGACCAGCCGGAGCGGCCCGATCTGCCTCAGCTGGAAAGCGGTTCGCACCTCGTGGCAGCTGGGGGCCCGTCCCGCCGCCGCCGCCGCCGCCGCCAGCAGCCACAGACACCTCCACAGGCAGCACCTCACCCCGCAGCTCCCTGAGGCCGCCATGTCGCACCCGGCGGGGCCGCCCCGGAGAGCAGCGCGGCCCGGAGCCGGGCACAGGCCCCCGCCCGCGTCCTGCCTCGGGCCCCGCCCCGCAGGGTGGGGGGAAGAGAGCTGCGAGCGGGGTGTGGAAACCCGCGCTCTGCGGTCCTGCCTGCGAGAGCACGCCTACCGTCCGGGAGGAGAGGGAAAGTTTCCATGGAGTGGGCTGGGCTGCAAGGGGCCTCGGAGAGCATCTAGCTGCAACCCCCCCTGCCATGGGCAGTGGCACCTCTCACCAGACCACGTTGCCCAGAGCCACATACAACCTGGCCTTGAAAGCTTCCAAGGATAGAGCAGCCACGACCTCCCTGGGCAACCTGTTCCAGTGCCTCAGCACCCTCAAAGAGAGGATTTTCTTCCTAAAATTCCTCATAAAAAGTCCCTCTACAGCTTTCCTGTAGCCCCTTCTTGTACCAACAGCAGGTTGGAAAACCATAGAATCATTTAGGTTGGAAGATAAATCAAGTCTGGCCATTAACATAGCAGTGCCAGGTCACCACTAACCCTTGTCCCTCACACCACATCTCCACAGCTTTTCCATCACCCTGGGGTGGAGACTCCACCACTGCCCTGGGGAGCCTGTGCCAGGGCTTCACGCATGGAGACCTCCTGGGAAAGAAATCTCCCCCAACCAGCCCCATCTTCCAGGCATATAGGGTAATACAAGCTACAACAATTGCTATTAATTTAAATCATTATGTCCCATCTCTTTAAGCTTATTTGCAACACCTGAAATGCTTCTAATGTGCTCCTGGAGCAACAGAGGAGCCCACCTGCAGGTAGTTTAGCCACTGCACATTCCCCCAGATAGCAGCAAGAAGCTGAGCTCAGTGCAGTAAAAAGCTACCTGTGTTATACTTTAACGGCTACAAGTGCGAATCCTTTAAGCAATTTGCTTGTAGGAACTTTGTTCCTCTCAAAACAGCAAGATACTATTTTTTCAAAAAGCACAAACCAGTATGATTCAGAACCTTTAACTTGTAAAGTAAAAAATACACTGGAGAATAAACTAGCTGTACATTCAACCTCCTATGTTCAAAAGCAGAACACAAAGCCACCTCAGAAGCCTTCTGTTCACCCAGGTCACCACAAAAGCTCAGGACAGCATGGAACAAGGCAGTTGCACCTAAAGGGAACAGGATGCCTACCTGCTGCCTAGTGTGTGGTTTTGTGAAGCTAAGGAAGAGGAACTAGTTGCCCCAGTAGCATTTTGTTGAACCTCAGGCCCAAATCCTAAATATTGTCATTCAGACAATGTTCTCATTGACTTCAGCGATTTCAGTTCTGCTAGGAAAGAAACAGCAGGATGATGAATGTGACGAATATTTTACTTGTCACATGCCAGCATTATTTGACGTGTCAGTTATTCTGTGAAGAACATCTAATCAGTCCTGGGCAAGGGCTCAGGATGTTTAATTCAGTGGGAATTTTGCCATTGTTTTCATTGAGTGGCCAGTTCAAGTCTCAAGTGGCTAATGTCACCTTCTAGCACGATTTATGGTGATGCCTTATCTTTATGCGATTCATATTCTTTTCCCTGCCTGGCTTTTCCTGGCTACGTTAGATGCTTAGTTGGATTTTGTAATCGGTCCTTTTTACTCTTAGTAGAGGACAATCACAGAATCACAGGATGATTGAGGCTGGAAAAGCCCTCTGAGCTCATCCAGCCCAGCCCAGGACCTAACATCACCACATTGTCCAGACCAGGGCACTAAGGGCCACAGCCAGTCTGTCCTTAAGCACCTCCAGGGATGGGGACTCCACCACTGCCCTGGGCAGTCCATTATGTTATTCCTTCTCGCTGCAAAATCCTGCTAAGGAACTTGAATTGAACACACAAACACAACCAAAAATTCCATGGTCTGAAACCAAAGATCTCCATGTAAGTACTAGTGGTTACTCCAATACATCAGGAAGCAGTTATGCTTCTTAAGGAATAACTGATTGAGAAGCATTATTTAAAGATGACCTAAACACAGGCATACTAGAGCAGAGCCTAAGTACTTTAGGTCCTGTTTCTCTGAAACATGTGCTCTCCATACATCGGGGGCAGGCTGATTGCCTTCCGAGGAGGTGGTCAGGTGCTTAATGGCAAACACATGCCTAAGTGCTTGGCTGAAAGAGAGCTACAGATAACAGAGGAGCCATTTAACCAGTTACATGACAGTCTACCACACTCCAGCAATTTGCTCAGAACAATCACAGTTTACCTTGTCAACAGGTGTCTCTTCTTTAACAAATGAATATTTATTAACCATATGTCACTGTGAACTGTATCAGACCTTCTTACAATGAATATCAATCTGCCCTAACAGTCTGCTCTGCCTTAATCCTGCTAAAGTGACCACAATACTCAGCGTGAGCTTTGGATCTGTAAGGGAAGCTGGGATCAGGCCTAAGGAACAGGGTTTTGTGTGTCTGCTGCCTCGGCCCTTCTCGTGGTGAATATAGCTGGAGCCCTGCCAGTGATTTAAATGGAAGCTGGGCTAATTCCCTTATGTTTAAGATAAGCTCATCTCCAACAGTGGACTTTCTATCAATGAGACTTAATGGGCATGAGGTCTGCTCTTGCCAGTTCAGCCTTACTGTGTGTGCCCCAGTCATTGCAGGAAAGCTGGAAATCTACTCTTTAAAGCCGTATTTTAGCTGTAGAGTTCCAGTCTGCCAAGGTACATGCTCCACCAAAGCACCTGAGGAACTCAGCTGATTACTCACAAGTGAAATTAAGGGACCCGATTAAACCACTGGAGTGAGCCCAAACCACATGCTGATTCTCATTGAAAAAACAGCTTAATCAGCCTCAAAAGAAATTAGAAACCCCCCATCCAGAAGACTCTGTAATTAAGACAAGTCATTTCCCAGGTTTTTTTTTTTAATAATTCCTAGTTTTTTCTTTTAAGAAAGCTAAATCTGTTTTCCGTAGGCTACTAAATTTCAAGTCAGAACAAACTTTAAAACCGAGTATGAAATTTTAAATATAGATTTTAATAGTAAAAGAGTCACGCATGAAAGATTCAGAACTACACCATGACTAAAAAGCACTGCTAGAAAATTATTTCTGCTAGTTTTACTCAGTTTTCTCATCCTGTTCAAGGAATGAACATAGTGAAACTAAGAAAAATTGTGAGCATAAGCTTATCACTTTTCTATCTTTTTGTTATTGTTTGGAGATCTCATTTCCCTCTCACTCCAAGTTCTGAGCACTGCCATATGCACTCTGCATGCCAAACTGTGTGCAAACCTTCCTGGTGGTTGGAATTAAGGATTCCTGTGCTGCCTCAGTATTTCCAGGGTAATTTTTCACTTCACCAGACTTATTCATACGCAGTTTAAAAGTGTTTATTGTATTTGGTTTAGTTTTTTATCAGAAAAAGTCAAAAAACTCCTCTCTGAAAGGCCCAGCTGTTACCTACACCATGCCCCTCATTTTTAGAAACAATTATTAGGCCACCAAACAACTACAGACCTAGGAAAGAAATACGGTTAGTGCAACATCCCAGCAGGTCAGGACAGCCACCACTTAAGAGAAAGTATCCTATGGACAATACTGAAGAGTACTCCACTTTGTCATCATTTTCTTGTACTTCCTTTTAACAGTATGAGAGAAATTATTGTGGTTCAGAGCAAACTCCTTTATCCCACTGTCTGGTCTCCTCTGGCAGAGGTCAGATGTGCTACACTTATTTTGAGATTGCACCATGTGCAGTGAATCAGAGTTCTCCCTTTCTAGATCATAACTTCAATCCACACGTTGCCCACCAGAGATTTGCTCTGACATCAGCTGAGAACATCAGTCTAATCCCCAGGAGAGCAGCACTTTTTTTTTTCTCAATCATAAAAAGACTGCCCAGAGAAATAGGCATTGGAGAATCTCCCTGGAGATGTGAGGGAGAAAAAGGTACATGGACATTTCTTGCTCAGAAGTGTAGCATCTCCCAGGGCTGATACTGGCATGATTCATGAGGAACACTGTGTGAAGGTCACTGCAAACAGTTTTTCTCTCTCAGTAATACCAGCTCATTCTGTTTGAATTCTTCTTCCTAAAGCCTCCTGGTCACTGAGCAGCTGAGAAGATGACTACAAACTCTATGCCCTTATCTGCATGGCTCAGCATACACTTTAAATGGGACAAGCAAGAGTTTCTGAACTTACTTATGTGAGAAGCTGCCACACAGCTCAAGGGAAATCAAGTAGATTACACAAGGAATAATAAAGGTTGCAAAATGTAAGAAGTATCTAGCTCTGGTTTCACATACTTCAAAAGATGAATATGGAAGTCAATTTCATATTAAAGGAGTCAGTAGCTTACTGTGCATCTTTCAGAAATTCTTCCTCTCAACAACATGAGAATGGTATCAGTGACCACCAAGAATTCACAGCTGGTTCCATGAAGAACAAGCATCAAACAGCACTAAGAATTGTAGTGTAAGGATATCCCATCCACCTCTAAGCAAACAGTTTGAGTTTGAAAAAATAACAGTACACAGCAACAACCATGCAGTGACCATCCAAGAGCTGTGTGGTGGCCTTAGCCTAGATCATGGCAGCTTGAGCTTCTCTGTTTCACCTTTCCCACCAGGTGCAGGCAGACCCAGAGAGGCAGGCAAACAGTTCCCTCTTTAGAAGGAACCTCCTGGTGTTGTAAGTCTGACCATCACTGTCATTCAGTTCTTGCCAGAGCCCTTCTGAGTACCACTGTCTCTTAAAACGTTGAACTTTATAAACATACCTGCTAAGAGAACATTTATAGAGGGTTATTTTTTGCTCTCCAGAATGCAGGACAGAAGGATGCATGGGCTCTGCTACAGGGAGTATCTGCTCCTTGAGCAGCTGTAATGCAAAGCAGCTACCCCCTTAACCTCCTAGAATATCTGTGCTTACAGCTTCTATAGTGACAGATGTACAGCATCTCATTCCAAGTGCTGAATTTAAGCTTACAATATGCATCAAAAGCTGCCCTGTAATTTCTGATAACCTTACAAGAACTCCTGGCTGTTTCCTCCCTGGACTTTGTGAACCAAAATTATTAATGAATTCACAACTCCCTCTAAAAAATCAATCTGTACTTCTCAAGAAATAGTGTCTTCACCTATTCAAAGGTTTAGGGTACAAAACAAGTTCATCTTCCCAAAGTATTATTTCATTAAAAATTAAAAAGATAACACAATAGAAGAATGAACAGCATCATTATCAAGCTTGGAATGGCTTTTTCTAGCAGGACCCGATGGCCCCAACTTTCATTTCTCTAGCTAGGCCCTCCAAAAAGATGATTTTTAACTAAGTGTCAGAACTTGAAGTTAATTAAAACTAATTGCTCACCATACTGTGAGCGATGCCACTGCATTTTCGAGCAGCTCTGTCTCAATTGGATGACTTACTTAACACTGATGTTCCTCACTGACTCAGCTCTGCGTTTGCCTTCATTGTATTGCTCAGGTTGTTTGTCTTTCCTTTCTCCCTTGCAACTTCATGTGAAAGGTCATAAACCTCAAAGCCTGTAACTAAGACTGACACGCTATCAACACGATCCAGACCATCCTAGAATATAAGCTAGTTTATCAAAGGAAACAAACTCCTCTGACATCTCACATTACTGTTCACCACTTGCTGTCCTCTTCTTTGTACGTTTAGCTTTGCAGCAGGTCAGAGCAGGTGCATCTTTACCATGTGGCTGTGAAGACAGTCTTCACAAGATCAAACACAACCAGAAAATATGCTGTTACTCCCAGACATCACTGGCATATTCATAGAATTATTCAGCATTTAGTGGGTCCAGAGTTCAAGTGTCCACATGCTAGGTCACCTATAATATTAGTGCCACCTGCCTTCATGGGGAGGGTGTGAAGGACCTGAACCAAGGGTTAACTGGGAGCAAACACAGCCAGGTACAAATTTCTGCAGCTGTCATCCAGTGAGAAGGGCTAGAGGACTGCAGCAGCAAATGGGAACTCAGTCTGGAAGTAGCACAGGAAATGGAGAATAAGGGTCTGGATTTTCAGTAAGACACAGATGGACTCTGGTGGAAAAGCACAGCCCTTCCTGCCACTATGACAAAAGCAGGCTAGTTGCTGTAACACTCATGTGTTGCATGATCAACTTGATGATCTTAAAAGATCTTTTCCGGCCAAAGATATTCTGTGACCTGCTCACATGTACCTTCAAGTCGTGTAACTCCCCTGACCTGGCACCCATGAAAGGTGATGAGACCTACTTCCAGCCTCATGGCATCCCACCTGCACACCCTGCTGCTGGTGGTAATGCAGACTTCCATGGCAAGAGAATCCTTCCTGTCCCTGCAGCTTAGTTGCAGGGGTTACTTCAAGGAGCCTAACAAAACATGTGGGATCAACACCAGGCTGTGATCAAGGCATGCTCCAGTCAGTACATAAGCACCAAAACCCAGCAAGGAATCAGAGTAGATCTTTTGTTGTTATTGAAGAGGCATTATAGGTAACCACCTGCTGTATAATTATACTTCCTAGCCTAAGAACTTCAGACTTATTTAATATACACCAACTTGCCTGTTCCCTGAAGTCTAATCCTGCCCAAACCCACCAAGAACATAATTCAAGCTCAGCTCCACAGAGCAGGTAGTAGTCAAGTGAGACAAGGAACTCATCGCTTTGCGGACAGCCATCAAGCTTGCCTTACATTTTCAGGTAAAAGCCTCTGTAAACCTACTCAGCCCAAGTCATCCAAGACCTGCATGAGGAGACCCACTGGGTCTATGAACTGGTAGCATGGAGAGAGACCATCATTTACCAGTAAAATCCGCAGCGAGGAGAGGAACAAACAGACAGACGTGAAAACAGCACATAGCACCAAGTCCAACTTCCAGATACTAGATCCACAGTACACTCTTAGTGCTGTCATAATGAAGGGCAACAATAGCTCAATGACCTGGAAACAGCTGTAGTGGAACAGGCACACATCACTGCTGAGGTCCACCTGGGAAGTTTGCTTGGGCATTTTGAAACACTTTTGGTTAATGCACGCTATTCATAAGAATTACACATTGAGAAAAGCTTTGCCAGTCTTAGTCAAACACATTTCTAAAGATCTGAAGAGCTATGACAGACCTTGAGAGAACTCCAGAGAAGAAATCGACAATGCAACAAAAGTATGAAAAACTTCTGTAGTGCTGGGGCAACTCCACTACCCTCAGTTGCCCTCTGATTTAACAACTGCCCAGTGCACTCACCCCAATTGGATGTGTGGAGGTGTCCACTCAGAGGAAGAGCTGGAAAATGCAGTTGGGCAGGTCCCTTGCTCAGCTTGGCCTACAGGATCCTTGTTAGGGCAAACACTCAGCTCCTTTGCAAGCCAAGTGTGATACAGAATCAGGAAAATGAGAAGGAAGCTCGCTGGGCCATTTTTCAATGTACACTACATGTTAGATGTGCCACTGCATTCTTTTAACAACTATATCAAGTATGTGTTTATTTTGGTTAAATATTAAATCATCCGTGCTGTTTTGTCTGACACCATAAAGTGACTTGTAGATCTAATGCAATACGAAATCCTGGAGCTGGAAATAATTTCTCAAAGTGAGAGAACTCAAATACAAGAGCTCAGTTCAGTCTGTGCACCAGTGCAAACTTCTCCCTGATGGTTTTGTCCATGAATACCACAGCAAGTTGCTGCAGTTCTTTACACAAGTGACAAATGGGAATTTGATGCCTTTAGCTCCAGTTCTACTGTAGGACTAACACCTATTGAAGTCCACCAATTTCAGTACATTTTTCCCCTGTTGCATTAGCTCTGTATTAGTAGTACTTGTCAGCACATCATAGAATCATAAGGTTGTAAGGGGCCTCCACGGGTCAGCTAGACCAACCCCCATATGACAAGCAGGGCCATCACTCACCAAACCAAGTTGCCCAGAGCCCCATTCAGTCTGAGCTTGAATGGCTCTAGAGACAGGGCCTCTACCACCTTTCTAGGCAGCCTGTTCCAAGGATCCCCCACCCTCAGATTAAAGAGCATTTTCCTGATGATCAGCCTCAATCTGCCCTTTTCCAGCTCCAAACCACGACCCTTCATCCTATCATTCCCTGCCCCTGTGAACAGTCCTCCTCAGCCTTCTGATAGACTCCTTTCAGGTACTGGAAGGTCACTTTAAGGTCCTTCAGAGCCTTCTCTGCAGTTCAAATTGTGAATCATTTGCTTTCTTAGTGATGTGAGTTTCATGGTGATTCCATTAGCAGAGAGTGTCACAAGCAACAACAAAACACCTCTGCTTGGAGGTCAGTCCGCTGTCACCCCACCCTCCTCACACCTCTTCCCCAGGATGTTGAGCATCCACTGGGGACCTGTTTGATGTCTGCGAGACACTGAATTTTTCACACACATGACTGTAAGCTCTCTGCTTCAAGAGACTGCAGGAAAAAGCAGATGAGCCTTGAGCAAGTCTAAATTAATGCTCACATTTGCTGGAATAACGTTCTGTCTTGAGCCTCTGCATCTACGATGCCAATAGAAGCTGCTGGCGACAGGAGTTTATATGCATCATCTGCACAAATCAAGCACTTGGGAGACATCATGAGATTCCTGATGGTCCCTGGAGGACTCCAGGTCTGTAGAGCTATAGCTGAATTCTTGGCCATCTATTCCCACTGACTTTTGGGGTTCCTTACAGGCAATAGCCTAGTGGCAAAACTGAAGATAAATCCCACCCGTAGTGCACAAAATAACAGACAAGCTTTGTTTGACTGTGAAGTACAGGTCAGCCAGTGGTGATGGCGCTACTTATTACACACAGCTCATTCTCTTTCTTCAAAAATGCAGGACTGGTTGTAAGTGGTTTTCTGCCCTGCACAGTAAATGTAGAACAAATGTGGGCCCTAACACGTGACACCTGTCATCAAGTTCTTCACACAGTTGGAGAGCTGGATGAATCAGTATTTGCCTACCTAGCACCAAACTTGCACCTGATCCAGGGCTCCTCAAAACCAATGCAAAGCTCTTGTGAACCTGGTGAGCTTTGGCACAGGTCTTCTGTGGCCTGGTTCCCCTGTCTATGTCTCATCTTTGACCATGCAGAGATCTGGGCTTGTGCCATGCTGTAACTCAGAAGGATGACACTCACCTTCTGCTCTGCTTTCAGACTGACCCTTGGGGAAAAGTCTACAGGAACATTTGGTCTCCAAGGCAGCAGCTCTAGCTCACTGAAGGACTCAGCCTGAAGCTGGGGGTGCTGGTTTTCCAGGGTTTACATACTCACTCCAGGCAATGTGTTACCCACAGCTCTCCTCATTGACACTGACTGAAGTCAACA
>JAOXOE010069955.1:0-29769 GCA_028565055.1 Phoeniculus purpureus
GAAGTAGCTGGTTGTCATACGGATACAAGTGGGTTGTTGCTTATCTACATATTCAGCTGCCCAGGCACAGTGAAATCTAGAAGATTTTATCCCAATGCTGAGGAAAACTGGACCCTTAACGGGATCTTTGTCCCTCCTGGATGCTTAGACTTGCACCACTGAGAGGGAGGTGCATGAAACAGTGGGTACTATGGGGCCCTGCTAACAGAGCTGGGAAATTATGTGGTGCCCTCCACAGATGTTTTAAATCCATGCAGTCAAGCAGGAAACTTCTTCTAAGGGTACTAACACTGTAAACAAATTAATTGCCAGGCTGCTGGGAAGTTTGGGGATCAAGGGCCATAGGCACCACATGGGGCAGAGCCAGAACAACTCAAGATCCTGGAACTCTCCCCTTCTCTATAGCAGAGCAGGGAAAGGAGGGACAGGGGCAGGCAGAAGAGGCTTGTGAGGGGAATGAGATAAAGGCCAGAGTGGGCAAAAGTGGGCAAGGAGGAACAAAAGGGTGCTCAGACCAGCGGGGAAAGGTCCAAGAGTTGCAACCCCCTCCTGGAAAGCCAGATCAGGCCACATTGAGTGTTTCCACTCACACAGCTCTTCCATGCAGATGCACCCCCAGCCACTAGAGTCAGAGGCTACAAGTTGTAGGAATTGTCCCATAGAGTTGATAGATTTCTTGGCTCTAGCTCTTCTCAGCGCTTCTCTCTACTTTGCTGCTAGGAAAAAGCATAGAGAGCAAAAGCTGCTGCAAATTCTTTCCCAGTAAAATGCAAGTGTTCATCTGCCTGTACGTGTGGGGAAGCCAGTGGAGTTCAGCACTGGCTGCACTTCCCCAAAAGAAGAGGCTAAAATGAGATGTGATGGTGGGCAGGGGTCACTGGGAACTGAACATAGAGGCAAGACAGAACTACTGAATCATTTAGGCTGGAAAAGACCTTTAAGATCATAGAGTCCAACCAGTAACCCAACTGTCCAAAGGCCACTGCTAAACCCTGTCCCTAAGCTCCAGATCTCCATGACTCTCAAACACATCCAGGGATAGAGATTCAACCCCCTCCCTGGGCAGCCTGTGCCAAGGCCTGTTGACTCTTTCTCCAAAGCAGCCAGAATTTGGAATTTTTAACAAAAAGTCAATGTTCTGGCCACACCAGCTCCACTCACCTTGCTGTTGTGGAGACAAGACCTGAGCAGGTGCCCTTGAGGCGATCACCTTGTGGTCCAGCCACCAATTCTTGGAGCCACTGGAACAGATTTTGAATCCGGAAGGGGACCCCAATCTCAAAGCATCATGTTTGTGCCACCTGTTCCACTTACACAGGCACCAGTCGCTTGGCCCCTGGAAGGTTAGACCCACTCTACATTAGAGCTCAGCTTTCTAAAGCCGGGTTTGAACACTTTAGTCCCTGGAGCCTCGGCTGAGCTGTCACCAAAGCGAGAGGGAAGGAGAAATGTACTGTCAGGAAACGTAATCTCTGAAAAGTGCAGAAATCCAACTGTGGGAGGATTTACAGGAGTTCAAAACTAAGGGATGCCAGGAAAGACAGCTAAATAAACACATAGATCATGAGTCTTGAAAGCTGATGTCAAGATCATAAAAAATCAACTCGATTATAGGAGCAGACAGGTGGTGATTGGTGCAACCCCTACACACTGTGTCCTGGAGCTTTCGGCTGGCCCTGTCCACTGCAAAGAGCACCCAGCAGATGTTTTCCCGATTATAAATGCTGTATAATTTATAATCCCCAGCCTTGCACTTAAAATGATCCCAGAGCTGTGAGGAGGCGGAGAGGTGGGGAGGCCAAGTCCTGCACATCCATTAATGCAACTGGTCCCCGTGTCTTCCCAGGGACACAGACAGCAGACTGTTCCCGTGATGTGTTAGAGGCTGCGTGCTCTCAGCAACAAGTACAGGGGACCTTACAGGACTGGTCTGACACCATCAGGACTTTGACTCTTGCTCCAGAATCACTGGGAACATCCAGCACCATGCCACGACAGCAGAGGTGTGTTGCTCCCAGGAAGAAGACCCTCGTGATGCTGTGCCAGGCTTTGCCAAGGGTAGTAATAGACTCTTCATCCTTTTCTGCTTCTTTAGAAGCTGACTGAGTCTTGCCAAGGTGTCCAGGAGAAGTTAGCAAGTGTTATGGTTCATGTCACTCAGAGTTTGGAGAGCAGCACCTAGAAATGGAAAACCCAGCACTTCCTTCCCCTTCAGAAAAATCATATGTAGGGGCCCACAAGGGAAAAGAACGAGCTATAAAAGCATTCTGAAAATCTCTCCTCATCTTGGCACAAAATACTGCTCTGGGCTTTGCTAGCAGAGGAAATTCAGCACTTTGAATGCCTGGTTTCAGAGACAATAAACAGACTTGCTCCTGGCCAGCTGAAATTGCTCCAGTGATCCCAACGGACTGACGTTCCTCGGCAGATCTCGGTGCCTGCCCTTTGCCGGTGACTGATGCTACTTGGCCTGGGCTGAAGAGGCAGAGCCCTTCCCTTGCTGTCACTTCACAGCCACCTCCTGTGAACCAAAGGACATGAAAGGAGGGATTTGCACCCAAGAACCAGAAGATTCCTGATGGGCTCTTGCAGAGAGCTGCCTCTGGTGCTTTCAGGCTCCTGCAGGAGCAAGGTGCTTGTCTTTGGGTGACAGCAGTTGGCTCACAAGCTACAAAGTGCTACTGAACTGGGCTGATAAATTCACCATGGGCTAGAAGGCCTCCCCAGCTTGTCTCCCTGCCAACCCAGTGCCCCCTGCCCACATGGTAGGTGAAGCACAGTAGAAGCAGACAGCACATCTTGGCTTGCAGCACTGATCTTCCCAAGGAAATTCCCACCCAGGCTGCGAAAGCTGATGAAACCCTGCTCAGGGTACAGGAAGGCCAGGTTGCACGCCATGGGGATCAACCCGTGCCCCTAACGTGGGCAGCCCCCCTAACCTGGGCAGCCCCCTGCCCGGGCAGCCCAGCTGCAGGCAGCCCAAGCCAGCAGTCTCTGACACCCCTCTAGTGGTTATAAAACATAGCAAAGTTCACGAACCCACCACCAAAGACCTCTTCTCTGAGCACACGGCAGGGTCCGGGGTCAAACATCCCCACACAAGGGCAAAGCAGAGCTCTGGACCAGGAGAGCAACGGAGCTCCAGCTCCAGCTCCTGGCTCTGCTGCAGGGATGGTGCTGAGGGATGGAGAGAAGGTGTTGCCAGGGCCCTTTTTACAGCCTACCTCCTCCATTTGTTAAATAATTGTTAAATAGTTGTTAAATAAATAAACTTCCAAAGCAGAGGTCCCCCTCAGAGTCCCCACAGAGCAGTGCAGAAAGCTACCAGAGACAATGTCCCTTCACCATATAAAGCCCCACATGGCTCTGAGCCTCACTGGACAATGGGACACGTTTGCAGGGAGCAGCTGTACCCCAAAGCTGCTGACACAGCAAGATAAGGGGCAACCACGCTCCTGCTCCACCCCAGAGGCACCGCTTCTGCAGGGACAGCTTCACAATCACCTTCAACCAAGCCAGGGCAAAGGCATTGAGCAACCCTTCCCTGCTGTAGGGCTCAGCCACATTCGGAACAGGTTTTCAGGTAACATGGGGCACAGCAGGACTGCCAGAAGCACCTCCGCAGAGCCAGGCTCCCAAATCCCAAAGGCTTTTCCACTGCAGCATGCACACTTCCACCCATGTTCTCCCAGAGAGGCCCATCAGCTCCACAGCCCCCCAGCATTCCTGAAGTTCACGTTCAGACAGCCCCGTGGACATTGAGCTAGACCTAAAGTGATGGTTATAAGGAGGGTGGTAACACACACTGCTGCCTTTCAGCCTGGTTCCCAAGGAAAGTGGCTTATGCAATGACACTGGAGGCTCATGTGTTCCAACTGCCTTGGAACCTGTCAGCTAATTTTAATCCAATTTAGTGGAGAGACAGAAAACTCAGATAGTTTTAGTTTCACCGGGCTGTCAGCTAAAGGACAGACACCTTTTAGGTGTCCTCCCTCGAGCAAAAGCTGAAGCATGAGCTCAACCTCTTAGCAGACACCAGAGACTCTCCAAGACATAAACAACCCAGCAGAGGCGCAGGGAAGGGGGTTTACGAGAGCTGCCATCCCTCACCCAGCCTCAAGAGAAACCTGGGTTACCACTGCTTTCCTTGCCCAGCCATTAGCCTCACTTCCAAACACTACAAGCCATCATGTTCCGTTTTTCTCTGAGACATTTAATTCTTTTTGTCCCAAGTTCCCTGTAAACGACAGGAAAAGCTGAGTTTCCCTTGGCCAGTGACGCCAATCAAATGCCACTTTCACTTGGAGTTAAAGCTGCTGGCATTTCCCCCTCACACATCCCGCTACTACAGAAGGGTAAGAAAATGAATTGAGCATTTTTAGACAAAAAGTGAGAAAAAAACCTTGAGGAAACATAAGACAATCCAGTCACATTTGGATGGAAGAAACATTGGACCGGCTACAGGCAGCTGGCACCTGCCAAGTGTCTGACCTTGAAAGATCAGGGCAGGTTTAGTATGCACAGTACGGAGAAGGTTTTAATAGAAGACTGTGGGGTATATATATGAATCTGTTCTTATCCTTCAAAAGAAAACACAGAAGAAAAGCCCTGGTGGAGCCAGGACCTTTGGTAGCCAGCGTACCCTGGCAGCAGTGACGATGCAGGAGAGCCCGAAGGAAGGAGTCCGGGAAACCGCTCTGGGCTACGTGGTGTGAGACCACGGTTAGTGGTCAGCTCTCGGAACACGCTCTGCTTGTGTTTGGCAGTGGCCGTCAAGATGAAATTAATCTTGTCTGGGCAGTCAAAGTTTGGCTGTGCCTTCGCTAGCCTCTAATGAAAAATGCATAGTGGCAAGCATCAGAAAAACCCTGACACTCAGCACCAGAGGGTACATTTAAATAATTCCATGAATATAGATCAATAAAGCTAATGTACTTATAGGTGCTATGTGAGGTATTCAAACCAGAATAAAAGTCAACTTGTATTATGAAGTCTTGTATTAATTCTTAGCGCCTATTGTTTTACATATTCAATTAACCTTAGTCAGCAGATCGCCGCTCACACCTGATATTAAAAGCATGAGGCATGGGAAACGGTATTAGAAAGTCCAGACATCTTCAGAACAGAGAGTGAGCTTGGAGGAAGACGTCATTACAAGACTCCACCGGCTGCCTAGAGGCTGAGAGATAAGACACCATGTGGGCTGGAGACAAGCAAGGACTACTACAACCTTGCCAGGACCTCCACATGCCCATGCAGAATCTCCAGCACAGCACACATCTCTGAGGGCTCCTGCAGCAAGGATCTCAATGCATCAAGAATGGGAAATGCAGGATGAAGCATCTTCACAACAGAGCCTGGAGGACAAGTCTCATAATGAGCAGCTGAGGGAACTGGGATTGTTTGATCTGGAGAAAAGGAGGCTGAAGGGAGACCTTAATGATCTTTACAGCTACCTGAAAGGAGGGTGTAGAGAGGTGAGGGTCGACCTCTTCTCCTAAGTCAGCAGCGACAGAACAAGCAGAAATGGCCTCAAGTTGTGGCAGGGGAGGCTTAGGTTGGACACCAGGAAAAATGTCTTCCCTGGCAGAGCCTTTGGGGGTTGGAACAGGCTGCTCAAGGGAGAAGGGGGGAAATCACCATCCCTGGAGGGGTTCAAAAAACAGATAGATCTGGTGTTTGAAAACAGGGTTTAGTGGGCAGCACAGGATTAGGTTGACGTGATGATCTTGGAGGTCTCTTCCAACCTCAGTGATTCTATGAAGCCCTAGAGCAGGCATCTTTGGCCACTAGAAGACTAATTGCCAGTGACTTGCTTTCAGCACCAGCCAGATGAGGGGAGGAGGTGTGAGCTAATCTGTAAGGTTTGGACTATGAACCTTTCCAAGTCTTTGTCAGGCCAGTTTGCCAAAACCTCTCTATTGCCAGTGCCTCTTGCACTTAAGATGCAAGGAAAAGCTATTCATTGAACAGTCATTCTGGAGAGCTCCCCAGGGAATTTGGAACAGAAATCTGTTGGACCTAATAAAACATTACATTGGAGGACGAGAGCATCAAACCAATTAGTCTAAAAGCTGTCAGCCCAGACCTGCCAGCCTCTGCATTTTTCAAACCAGCATCTACCTTGGGCCACTTTGCATGGACTTGAGACCCCTGCACACCACATGACTGTCAGTATTTGAGTGTGCAAGCAGACCAGTCTCAAATCCAGGCAATCAAATTCAGAAAAGTCTTTGGACTGGTGGGTCAAGGTGATGGGGGGAGAGGAGAAAAAAGGCAGAGAGCTCTCTAACAATTCCCATGGAACTACAGAGGGACAGAGGTCTTGATTGCAGCCACAATACAGACCCCCTTCTCAGCATGTCTATTCCAGAAAAATGTCTGGCCCCAACTTTTTATCTCTGAGTATCACCTCAGAATGTATTGTCCAGCTCTTTGGAAAGGAAGGTACATGTCGAGCAGCCAGACGCATCACTGCCACTCCCCCCATGACCACCATGTAATTACTGAAATTGAGTTTCATAGAATCACAGAATCGTAGAGTTTGGGTCCTTCTTCAGCACTTCACTGGCACTGTGGCTGCTGTGACATTCATTAATCTGACAGTGGTCCTCAACACTATGATGAATCTGGAATTGGAGGGCTGTTCTGCTCTCAGTTGCTGGGCAAGAGAGTACCTTATGCTGGCACAGCCATCTGTGGTCACTGGTGTGGCACCGCTGGCCATAACCATCCCTGTGGCTGCTCACACTGCTTCCCTCCACACTCAGCAGTTCACAAACCAATTCAGGCTTGTTGACCGGAATGACAGCACACTGTGCAGCGGGGACCTGCAGAGAAACCCTATAAAACAATCTCCAAAGACAAAGGAACATTAAAAACCCAAAACAAACAAACAAACAAACCCCAACACCCCCCTAAAATGCAGCATCCAACGCGCTCCGGCAAACAGAGGGCACCATTGATGGAGATCTATGTTAGCCTATTAATAACACAGTGCTAGGCTTGCATCTGGACTCGTTCCGCTCGTATATTAATCATGTACGTTTTATATAATAAGCCCTGTGTGTTGCCACAAGGTAGGACACCCCTGCTCCCACATGGCAGGTTTAACGACTTTGCAAGGCGAACAAAGCTCTGCTTTCTGAAAGGAGGCTGGAGTTGGGTCCCTACCAAAGTGAGCTTCTCAGGAGGTAATAAAACACCAAGGAGATGCTATCTTGTGGATTTGGAGCATTTCACTCCCTTGAAAGTCAAGTCGACAGCTGATTTAAAGTTTCCAGCTAGGTCATACAAAAGTCAACCGTGGCTGCATCCAGCCAGGTTCGGAGTTTGAATATTTATGGTGTCAATCTGGAATCCAGATAACCACAAATAATCCGAAGCCGTTAACTCAACCCCCCACTCCGTCCAGAGGAGAAGCTCTCTGGACTTTAACGCCCGTATTGCTCGGGTTACCATGGGATTGTGTGCAGGAAGTTGTTTTTAACATTTATTCTTTTTTTTTTTTTTAGATAGAGGGGCTCTGACACACTGATGGAGGTGTGTCAGGCGGTTTCACCAGATCAGCCTGTCTCCCAGGAAAGCCAGCGTACGCACCACGTGAGTGGAGCTGGTTGGAAGCACCAAGATGCTGGAGTGTTCTGGTCAAATCCAGTATCCCCAGGGACCCGCCTGATAGATTGCAGTCATCACCATTGCTGCAGAGCAGAAGCGCAAGGCAGCAACCACCTTGTACGATGCAGTGGAGCTGCCCACAGCTGCAGGATGAGGCAAATGTGTTTCTGAGTGCACATGACCTAGGAAGTGCCCTTGCCCAGGAGATCAAGATGTCTCCACTCCTTTTCCTAGAGAAATTCACCTACCCCATGGGGTGCGCTCCCCTCCAGGACTAGTGAGTCTGCTGAGTCCAAGACCTGGTCTAGTGAGAGGCGTCTCTGTTCATGATGGCAGGCAGGTTGGAACTAAATTATCTCGAGGTCCCTTTCAACTTAAACCCTTCTATGATTCTGTGACTCTGTGGATGATGTAGAGGTAGAGCAGCTTCCCAAGAGAGGCCTCAAGATTATGTGGGGCAGCAGAAAGTACCAAAGGTAAAAAAAAGGCCAAAAAGCCAAAACCAGAGACCTTCCTCTAGATTATCTAAGCCTGAATAGGGCTGGTGTCCCAGCAGAAAGACTTTTGCTGAACAGAGCTGCACGGGGAGCAGAGAGCTCCTTCCTTACCCACCTACCCACTGGATCAAGTGGAGAAATCACATTCTTGTGACATGCTGGCCCCCAGGGGAGGACATGCCTGAAGCGTCGTACAGATCCACCTGCAGACATCCCGCAGCACACAAAATACTCCAGCGGGTTAGAACAAGGGTTTCATGAACAGGAATCTGCAGTAATACCCCAGACAGGAGCCATCCTGAGAGATCTTGGCACACTGCCTCCGGCCTTTCTCCAAAAGCTCCCAAAGAAATCAATTCCAGAGCTTTCAGTGGTGCTTTTGTATCTCTGTTGGCAACTTGGATGTCCCATCCACAACATCAGCGGTTAATCCACTCTTGATGGCTTCTCCAAGCCATAAAGTCTTGGAAGAAAGGCTTTCTTAAAAGAGAGAAGAGGTGCCGCTCGTTAGCTGATGTGCTCAGGAGCTCTTTGTGCGGTGGGTAGCTACGTGCAAGCCCAGGAGCTGGAAACAAACACCAGCAGCAACATGCAGGGCATGCACAAGCAGCAGCATCCCAGATTCTGACATGGCCACTACAGGGACAGCTCTACACAGATGTGTGCTGGAACAGATCTGCAACACATCTGCTGGTGCTTGCCAGAGCCATGAGGCAACTGCCAAGCTCCGGGACTTGCTCCAGCAAGGTTGTGGGTACCGCCAGCCAAAGGAATCAGCAGGATGCTGGCGAGAAGGGCAAAGCAACCAGAGATAAGATCTGAACCAGAGTGAACCGAACAGGGTTATTCTGGCAAACATCTTCCTATCCAGAAATATCCTCCCTAAAGACCAGACTGTTTCCCTCTGCTGCTGGAGAAGAGTTAGTGCCCCTTGGTGAGTTTTAGGGGGATTAGTACAAGTATTAGAGTTAAAAATAGTTTTGTAGCTGTCTTCATGGATGTGCAGGAACATGCCTAAATATAACATTCATTTCCATATGTCATCCAAATGGCTGCTTAATAAAAGCAGGGGCTGAAGCAATGTGAAATGCGGTCTTCCCATCGACTCACGTGCGCTAGGGCAAGCACCAGATTGCACAAACAAAGCGGCTCCTGGTGGAGTCGGCAGCGTGAAACATTTCGCTTTTTCACCCCAGTTCAGGTATCAGGAGCAAGGCCACTACCTCTGTGCAGCCCCAGCTCCCAGGAAGCTTCGGGAAGGGTCTTTACTGATCAGACGTTGGCTGTTACGAACTGCAACGGTTCTTTGAGGCTGCTTTGGGAACCTGAGATGAACTTGGAGGTTTGAGCAGGTAGGATTTCACAGAGAAAAGCAGGTAGCGATCGTGCAGCCGTGAATTATTCTACCTACTGCACGATTGTGAAATTATGTTGAAAATTGGTTCATCTGAGAGAAAGAGGAAGTTTGTTCCCTCTGTTGTAATAGCAATTTGCAATGTTGATACGTGTCTCTATTTTGACAGATCTGCGGGGCAAAGTTAAGCTTGAGTGGGTGGTGGAAGTCATTCGGGGTGATAATGAACAAACAATAATTACAAGGCAAAAGGGGGATTGGGCTGGATACCTTAATTATGCATTTCCATACTTTCTGAACATTACTTACTGAATCAGTGAGCTATTTTCTGAAAGGAAAATACACTGGTGTGGCTGGAGGGCCGTCAGAAGAGAGCATGGAAGTGCCGGTACGCAATTCGGCCCTATTAAAATAGGTCACCCACTTACTCCTTTTTATCAAACTTGCTGTGGTAAGAGAAAGATGAATTTTTTTTCCTTAAAAAACGCCCCCTCCACTTCAGCTTGAAACATTTCCATCTTCTAACTCTTAATTTCCACTTAGGGCCAATCCCTCACTTCAAAACAAAACGCTGCATCCAGAGTGAAACTAAAATGCTTCCACTTGCCAAAAACTTCTGTCCCCAAAAGAGATTGTTTCAAGTCAAGCCAAAACATTTTTTGGACCTGCCAGCAAATTTAACGACAAAATTCTTTGTGCCACTGTAATTAGTATGAATGGGCTTCCTTAGCCCCATTGTTCCGGGAGCAGCTGCGCTGCTTTGATGAATGCCCGTACTCTGGTATGTCACATACATTAGCTCTGGCCTGTTCATAAAGTTTCAAATCATACAGCCAGGGAGCAGGACAGAAATCCTATCGGGAGACTCGAGCGATTCATCACCAACCACAAACAAAAAGGGAAAAACAGGGATCTTGTTGTGGGACATGAGACAAGGACTCACAAGACCCAGCTTCAGAGCTTCAGTCCTCAGCTTGGCCAAAGAGTGAGCTGGGCAAGTGAAAAATTACTCTCTTGCTGCCAGGCAAAAGTATCCAGAGCTGAAATAACTTGCTGGTTTGTCTGTTCAAATTCCAAGGCTTTTAACCCACAGACCGTGCAGCCCACTCACCCACTGTGGAAGCAGGTAAACACCATTCCCCTACCACACACATGCAACGTGTATTGACCCAGGGAGACACACAGACGCAATAACATTGAAATACTTCTCAGATTGCTCGCCTCCTTCACGCCAAAGGTTCTTCGCGCTGAATCATTTTAATTCTGCAAAATTGGAATGTCTAGCTGCAATATTTCCAAGCCTAGCGGTTGAGCTTTCGTCGTCTTGAAATGTATTTTGCTTCGAGCCCAATTAAAATTCTATTCCAAAAGAAGCATTTCAGGGACAGCTCTTATTACTAAATATCAACAAAAATCTCAGCGCTATTGTTCTACCCCAAATCCTATTAATTATCTAAAATGAAGTGCTGTGTTTCCTTTTGGCTTTTGATTTAATTGTAAACCCCCGAAGGGTTGCTTTTCTTTGGAACCTGGGCACGTTTGTAAGATCTGGGCTTGCCAAGGAGCCTGACGAGACAAGGTTTGGCCTCACCAAAGGGGATGCAGTAAAGAAGAGAGTGATGAACAATGCAGCTCAAACCCTGAAGTCAGCAGGGATGGTTTGGGAGGCAGGAAAGAGCCTCAGGGTGTTGGGGGCAAGAGGGGCAGCAGCCTTATCCCACACATCTTTCTCCAGAAGTCAATGTCTGCAGGTAACTCGCACACTAGAGAAAAGGCAGAACAGGACAGCTCAAAATATTTAAGAGGAGCTTGAGAGAAAATAGTATCAGCCGTCTGCTCTGTTGTCACGCCTCCCTTTAGCAGGCAAAAGCACTTTGCACAATAAACATCGCATTTTCAGCACAGTATTTTGCTTTCTATAAGAACAGAGAGCAACACAACTAGTGGTCACATGCACCGTGGAGCAGCCCTCCTTCTGCTGGTAGAGATGTGCTTTCTTTTGCTATGCTTTTATCTGAGCATCTGAAGAGGGATGCCTGCACAGGACTCCTTTCAAAGCATCTTTCAGAGGTTCTGTTAGTAAAACCCCTGAACAAAATACACGGCCTCATTGCACCAAACGCAGCCCTGCAGCAGCATTTGTCCTGCCTCCTCACTATGCCTTTAATGACCAGAAGTCCAAGTCCAGCTACTTGCAGGATGGAGTAGATCTGCTTCTCTTGCCCAAGACAATGAATCATGCAGATGCACATGAGATCAGCCATAGCCCATCCAGCTTTTGGAGGGTCAGACATGACATCCCCGGATCTGGTGTGAGGACAGAGAGTCACGCTTTGTCAGTCCCACTCTACCTCCATGGAAAACACGCAGGTGCAGCAGAAGGTCCTTCAAACTGAGGGCCGTTAGCTACCACTGACATCTACCCACCATTTCAATTACACGTCAGAGCCAGCTGCCACATGGTCTTTGCTCCCGAGGAAGCCAATACAGCAGAGTTCCCCATCCAAGCGAAAGCACCCCTCACCTAATCAGTTTTAATTACATTTTCAGCAAGTTATCTTCAGTTAAGCTGCTAATTGGTTAACAACCCCCATTAAAATGAGACACAGACAGCACGACTGGCAAGTATACCCGTGCTTCATGGATCCACCAAGCCTTCTCCCAACACAGAACGTTGGGATGACAGCAAGAGGTGACAAGTTTAACAGATGACGGGGCCAATGAAAATAAAACCAGCCACCCAGAGTGTGTGGCTCTGCAGCTAACATTTCATTTCCAAGCAGGATGTTTTTTTCAGAGGGTTCCATTAATTTCTCCAAGGTCTCTGGGCCTCACTGTCTCCCATCTGTCTATCAGGGAAAGAATATAGTGCCCTGCCTTAAATACTTGGAGCCCTCAAGCCCCCTCTCTGCTCTCTGCTCAACCCACCAGTTAAGGCACTAACCCTCTGCAACACGGACACATTAATACTCGGCGCTGCGAAGGGAGGTCAAGGCTGATTCATAATTCACCTGGCCCAAAAAGACACCAAGTTCCTTGGGCCTGAGGCCATAACTTTAAAACGCAGAAGCTGTCAAAAATAAAATCAAATCAAAATCCCAACAGCAAAAGGCAGCGAAATTTGCACACAGCAAAATTATTCCCATTTCACAGGGTTTGTTTAAGAAGTTACCATAAATATTCCCCACAATTCACACACAAAACAGCATCTCCAGGAGCACTAACGAAACATTTTTTAAAGCCCTCCCCCCAAGTTATTGCTGGCAGAAAAGGGGAAAAGATGCAAGCTGTGGAGTCTGTGACTGCATAAGGGAAGAAGCTGTCGGATCCCATCTGTCGACGAGGAGGATGAATGAGCGCACACATCTCTCTCCCCTGCGTTAGCTTGTAGCCCGAGTTTGAGGAGAAGGAACGCGCTCAGGTCACAGCTTTCAGCACAGGAGGCAGGGATGGCAGCAAGTAGGAGTTTAATTTGCGTAGGTCTTCTCCCACAGTCCCTTCACCCATGCTTTGGGAGCTAACAGACTCCAGATTGGATGCCAAATGAACCAGTGGGAAGGGATATGCCAACTCTGCATGGCAACAGGGGCAACAGGAAACTTCTCCACCAAAAACTGCAAGATGATGAAAGGCACACGCCTGTCAGACCTCAGCACACTAGAGCCAGACCGTCCCTGCAACATCCCTTCCATCTCACCACCAAGTATGACTGGACCAGCAAATCCCAGCTGAGTGATGGGTCCAAAGGAGAGGGTCAAACAAACACCGCATCCTCCTAGGGAAATATGAGCTTGGTAGTCTCCTTCAACACTAACAAAGAAAACCATAGAATCATTTGGGTTGGAAAGATCCTCAAGATAAGACCCGCCTGAATGTGTTCCTGTGTGACTTGGTCTAGGTGATCCTGCTGTGGCAGGGGGTTTGGACTAGATGATCTTTCGAGGTCCCTTCCTATCCCTAATGATTCTATGATTCTACCATGAAAAATCAGTACAATGAGCCTGTCACAACTCAGTTGGCCATCATGCAGGAACAGCCTTCTCACAGATCTACTACCTGTGGAAGCAAAAAGAAGGGGCATGCTGCATCCTCCAGTCATGGGTTCACAGTAGTGGCATCTGAAGGCTAAACACACAAGCTGTCCTAAGAAGTCATTAAATACATGTCTGCAAACTGCCTCTCCTCCAGCATGGAGATATTTTGGGTTCAGTGTGGTTCAAACTGGTTGCCAGGGAAACTCATACAGAGCAACGACACAACTGAGCACTGAGACTCTCCAGCATAAGGTCATCCTGGCACTGGTGTCACACAGGGTGATGGGAAAAAAGGGACTTCTGGCACAAAAACTTTGTATAGATAGTAGAAAACAAACCAGCAAGCCAACAATGCTTCACAACTGAGTTAAAAGGCAAAGCTGATATTGGTCATCCATGACTACCTCATTTTGTTTCACTTCTGAAAACTCTGCGGAGCAAGTCTATTCAGTAAGCAACAATAAGAAGCTGAAGAGAGGAGCCAGCACAGCCAAGAGAGTCCAAGGGAGCTATCACAGAATCGTCAGAGTTGTAAGGGACCACAAGAGACCACGAAGTCCAACCTTCTGGCCAAAGTATGGCTGTCTAAAGCACACTGCACAGGGGTGCCTCCAGGTGGGATTTCAGTATCTCCAGAGAAGGAGACTCCACAACCTCTCTGGGCAGCCTGTCCTGTTATCTTTTCCTTATGTTTAGATGGACCCTCCCATGTTCCAGTTTGTGCCCATTGCTCGTTGCCCTGAGCAGCACCGAGAAGAGTCTGGAGTGACTCTCCTTCCTGCTACTTAGACACGCCATGTCGTTCAAGCAGACCTGCAGTGCCTGCAGGAGAGCACAGAAGTAGGTACAGGACGTGTAGGGCCTGGATGTTTGAAAGACAGACAAGGGACAGTTAAGCAATGTGCAGAAAAGTGTTTTACTGTAGTGAAGTTGCACAGGAATAAAACAAGATTCTCCCCGCGTCTGGTCCAAGGCTGCACTGAGCCATAAAAGGGGAGGTAAGTGCTAACCAAAACCTGTTCCAGGGCTTTCTGACTCACACCGTAAAGATGTTTTTCCTTATTTCTAAATGAAACTTCTTGTGTTACAGCTTGTGGCCACTGCTCCTTGTCCCTGGGCACAACGGGAAACAGTCTGGCTCCATCCTCCGTACAGCCACCCTTCAGATATTTACAGGTGTAGATCAGGTCTCCTCTCATTCTTCTCTTCTCAAGGCTAAACAGTCCCAGGTCTCTCAACCTTTCCTTTTAAGAGAGACGCTCCAGGCCCCCAATCATCTTCATTGCCCTCTGCTGGACTCTCTCCAATAGTTCCCTGTCTCTCTTGAACCGGGGAGGCCAGAACTGGGCACAGTACTCCAGATGTGGTCTCACTAGGGCAGGATAGAGAGAGAGGACAACCTCTCTAGACCTACTGGCCACACCCTTCTCAGTGTACCCTAGAATACTATTTGCCTTCATGGCAACGACAGCACACTGTTGGCTCAGCTATGGGACCCTGTAGCAGAGACTGAGGCAGGAGATGAGGCTTCACCACAGACAGACCAGGTCTTGTAGCCAATGAGAGGTCAAGAGAAGCGTAAGGTCTCAGGACGCACTGCCTAGAGGAACACCGGGGTCATCTTTAAGAAAGGACAGTAGCACCATGAATGCCACATTCAAAGGCAGCTCAAAAAGGTTTCAGTCTGTAAACACAGGTAGGCACTTGACTAAATGACACGAGTCTAGTCCAAAACCTCTCAAAATAAGCCTGACGTGTTCCTGCTGAGTCCTCTGGGCTCTCTATCTACTCTAAATGAGGAGGTAGACGTGCACCCTGATCAGGCTGCAGGCACTGCAGTAGTCTGTATCTTTCAATAACTTTGAGACCACGTACTAGTTCTCTTTTGCCAGTGCACACCTGCACTGTGAACAGCTGAAACACACGGGGTTTCACTTGTGTTAGACAGAACACGCCACTCCGCAGCCAGCACTAAGAATTCACAAGGAAATATAATGCAGCTGCAAGACAGACTCTTCTTGTGACACACTGGAGCTAGGCTGCAAGAAAACAATAATTTCTAGGTGACTTAACTAGATTTTAAATAAATTCCTAAGGATCTGTGCATCTGAGGGCTTCCTGGGCTCACCTAGCATAATAGTGACTTTGTCTGAAGTCAAACACCTCCTGCTTGGAGAGCCGCTGAATGCAAACTGCTGAAAAACATTACCCAAAGCAAAATGGAGACAAAGAACTGCTGTTAGAGGAAGGATGTATGTAATCGTAAAGTACACGACCTTATCACTCCGTGCCATGCCTCTGTGATTCATCACTACTGAGCTCCTGAGCAAACCTTCCAGCAGCCTTGGGGCAGTGCCCCTGCAGAGGCCCCAGGGTGGGCAACTCATGGGGAGGCTGGAGAGAGAAAGTGGGAAAAAGACACCCAGGAATCACCCTCCAAGTTCAGCACTACTGCCCCATTAGCTAAACCCCACTGGTGCTCTGGATCCAAGAAGCAAGGTCTGAAACAATTCACAGGGTGTGGGTGCTAGGGAGGAACTCCTCCAAAATCCAGGACCACTCTGCATCTGAACAGGTGCCAGGCATTCCATCAAACTTGGGGACCCAGACAGCTCCCCACGTTGCACCCTCGGCTGGCACTGGATGAAATCAGCCTGGGAGCTGCACGTGCTTTTGGAGCACCTTGCCAGGACAGCTTGGGATTCTGACATGGCATCGCTATGCCATACTTGGAAATACACAGAGCTGCCCGAGGCTTGTTCTTGGGTTTCCTGTATTTCAGTACTTGAGAGGTGAGGAAAACGGGACGAGTTAGTTAGTTAACGGGCATCCCAGAATGACTTTTACCACACAGCATTTCTGACCCCACAAAAGCACATTAGTGCCCTGGCTCTGAATTATCGCACTCTACCAATGGCCAAGCGTACCAGAAGCACAGGACTGCAAATGGGCAATGCTCTGGGCAACAGGAGTCTCTGCAATTTCTTCCCCTCAAACTAAAAATGCAAAACTGGATAATTACAGACCAAGTCAGGATCCTTTGTATTTCAGTGCTGCTGCTGAAGGAACATGGCCATGGCACGGTACCGGCTTGCAAAGCTCACACAGATTACATGCCCCCTTCTAACGTGGCTGCTTAAGCAAGACGTGATTTTTTTCAACAACAGCCTCAGAACACACTCTAATCTGTTCTGCAGGATGGAAACAAAAAGTACCTTGTCATACCAGCACCAGCAATTTACTACACTTGGTTAGAAAAATAACTCCCTGCGAAGAAGAGCTCTTCTGCTTTTTGATAGGCACTTTGGAACCTCACACGGTGCCTTTACAGTTCCCCCCTACTCCCTTGAATTGTATTTACACAAACCATATCAATGGATTCGGTGTCACGTTTACAGGACAACTTCATAAGATGCAGGCATGCAAGAATGAGTAAAACTGACTCTGATCAGTGCTTTGCTGTGATTTACATGAGCAGCCACAAGAAGAAATAAATGAGATTCACAGGAGTTACAGGGTGTTAAAAACTGTTGGAGCAGCAGCGCTCTGTTACCCCAGGGGATATTTCTTCATTTTTCCTCTGTGTTTTGGGCATTCCAAATAATGCCCTTTTCATCCATCTATAGATCAAACCACACAAGCTCAAAGATCCTGTAGCTGGTGAGATTTTTATTTGCTGACCTGCAGCAGCAGGAGGCACAGAAGAGCCCAGCATGCGTGCAAGTGCAGACTCCAACCAGGTTATGGCCCCCATCTTGTCACACGGAGGAGCTGCTCATGTGCCGCAAACTGCTGCTGGGGGTCTAAGGGAAGGGCACGTCTCCCGCTCATCGCCAGCCCAGTACCCCTGGCCCCTGAACGCATCTGCTCCCAGTTCTGCCACCAAGAGCCATGCCTGGCAGCTGTGGCTTTCACCTGCTCCTGGAGTTAGCAGAAGAGTAACAGCCATTGCCTTTGGGATGCTCTCTCACACGCAGGCTGACCAACACCATGGGCAGCTGCCTTCTCAGGGAGGAGAACGGGCTGCGAATATGGCTCACCTGTCCGGTCCTCACCATGCCAGTGCTTCCCCCCAGTCCAGGTCTAGATGACGGCTCTCCTTTGCGGCACACCACAGCCTGGCAGCCTCAGCAGCCAGCTTGCCTCGTCCTTCAGACTCTGGGGCTGGCCACACGGCACAGGGATGAGCTGCTGCTGCCAGCGGCAGCCAAGCCAAGCGCAGTTAACAGACCCAGGTTGCCAAAGCAGCAGCACCGTCCGAGCACCCGTGCCACCCCTTGTGCACAAGCCCTGCCTCGGGCAGAGCTCATTAGTGCGGGCACAGAGCCACGGGCTGCGGTTACACCAAGTCCAGCTGTAGAGATAACGGAGCTATACATAGCCATACTCGGAACTCCAATCGCTGCAGTGATAGTTTGAACACACCACCGGTTCCTTACCCAACCCGCGGCACAACGCAACGCTTTAAAATCAGTTTGCTAAAACCAGTTGCCTATCAGGAAAGTCCTTCCTGCTGGTTTTCCCCAACCTCTACTCTCAAGCGAGGCTTTACCACACCTGAACATGTCAGTGGAGCACAAGATGCAGGTGGTGTGATTTACGTGCTCCCTGAAGGCAGAGGCAAATCATTCCTTCTCAAAGGTGCACTCTGAGCAAAGACACCCCGTGGGAAGCAATCGCTGGCTGGGCAGCGCTCGGCGCTCACTGGGCTGTTTGCAGCATTAGAGTAAGCTCTGTGCATAGAGGGAACAAAGATCAGTGTACACAGCAGTCCAAATCCCATCCTAATTACAATCATAAGATTTGTATAGCAAACTACAGTAATTTATCCCAGAGCACAACTACTGCTCCGCTAGCTTGGCTCAGCTTCCACAAGGAGGAACCCTGTGGACATTTTCTAAGCCATCTCCATGCGCCAGTCCCAGCTCTTCCTACCAACAGGTTTTTCCTTCCCTGAGGTTCATTCTGCAGCACTCCTTGCTGGAAAAGCACGAAACCTCCTTCTACACTGTGATTTACTTGACAAAAAGAGCAAAGCACCCCATTAGCAAACGATTAACACTCAGTTATTTTCCAATTATTGTGGGGCACCGCCACATCTCTCCCCTGCAAAAACAGCTACGAAAGAAGCCTTACACGCCACAAGCTTGATGCGCAAAGTGCGTTTACAACGGAGCTGAAGCTCTTAACTGATTAAAACTTCACCCTATTTATGTTTTAGTGAACTAGGACTTGTTGTAATCTAATAGAACTCAGAATGATTTTTTTCAGGTTCCCTTTAACTTCTGATGTTTTGCCACACTGCATTTCCTACTTCATCGTCGCATGTCAAATGCGGTAACTGATCCTTAGTCCAACACAGTAATAGGTAAACATTTCTTCGGCGTCTGCTCACACGACAAAACCTTGTATGAAGTAGAGAGTAAACTGCTCAGTTCTGCATGGAAAACACTTTAAAAATTGAAAATAAAGAAACCCAGGCTGACTCTGCATTCATAACTGCTCCCCTGAGCAAGGACCGGTACCCTGCGCTTTCACGCATCACACGGTGTGCCACTTGGGAAGCGGGTACCGTATTTTCCATAACTCTACACCCAAAATAACAAATAAAGAAGAGGGGAAAAAATTAAGTTGTTTACTCCTCATTGCTTGAGAGGGAAATTTCAACAGATTCCAAGTAGTGCTTTCCCCCGGCTTTGACACATGCAGGTCCTGAAGCTTCACAGTGTCTACCTGGTGGCACCAGCACAGATCCTGTGGGATGTGCTGTTGGGGTGATGCTATCTCCCTTGCCAAGCCTTCTGCTGCCGACTGCCACCCCAGGCTTGGAGGTGAGCAGAGCAGAGATCTTGAGATCTTGATTTACTCTGCGAGTCAATGCCTGCACCTCTTCTGGGGCTCACCTTCCCCAGGGAGGAGAGCGGTAGGTGATTTGCAAACATCCAGCAATCGTTCTAACATTAAATATATTCACAGCAACATGACATCCCCTTACAGAAATTTAAAACTTAAGAGATGAGTTGCTGTCTTTGGAGACAGAGAAACAGACTGGCAAACATGACTTAACTGCCACCCCAACTGTTTGGTCAGACTGCAGGTCAAGCCAGTTCCCTAAAACTGCAGGACCCAGCACTGCAGGTGAGCCCAGCCCTTAGGCAACCTGAGCCAGACGGTGCAGTGACACTTTCCCTCACCTCTGTCCTCCACATGCCTCTGCCTTTGCTCCCAAGAGGAAAGAAGATTGGGAGGACGGGTACATCTGTGAGTCTCCAGCAGTAGGAGATCATCCATCATCCACACTCCTGCCTCACAGCACCACTGTCCTGTCCAGCACAGCTGTTCTTATGGAAGGATGCTTCTGGAAGGCAGGCTCAGCACTTACTGGACTGTAAAGAGATCTTCTCAGCACACATGCATTTCCCTGGCAAACAACAGCTCCAGTACGTAAACTCTTCGAAACTCCTAAACTATTTGTTATACAAACATATAAAATATAACAGCAGCTACGATTCATTACGAGTTCCTAATAGGGAGTAATAATGACAGTCGACTACATTTGGGAACAGTAAGCTTTGTGCCTGGTGACCATGAAGTACTCCGACAGGCATACCCAGAAGGGATTTCACCAACTTCCCATGAAGTCATCCTCCCATCAGTTCCAACAAGGCTTTCTACTGTGATCCTTCTGTCCAGCAAATCTTGGGAGCAAAACAGTTTAAGGAGCCCCAAGGAGCACACTCAGGCTGCGGGATTCAGCAGTGTGGCTGCCCGCAGCTGCTTCAGCAGGTTCCCACAAAGCCCGTGCAGCAGAAGGATACCCAAGCTACACCGTAACTTCACACCAACTTATAGAACTTTTCTGTTACCTTAAAGTTAAAAAAAACAACCAACCAAACAACCAAACGGCAGCGAAGGTATGTAGGTGTGTTTATCAAGTTCAACTTCCCTCTGCAGTCTGAAGAACTGATTTATCAGAGTTCTTGGTAGGTTCATTCATCTAAAAATGACTTGAGATCAAAGCATTGATTGATTGATAGCTAATCCTGTTCTGGTTACTCTTGGGACTCAAATGTATGTGTCACAGTTCTGGTACACCATATGGGGTTTGGCTGCTATCAGAATTCATGTACACAGTGAGCACCGTTCAAGTGAAGTCACCTCCCATAGTTTACATGTAATAGCTTCTAATCAGCGTGAACAAAGAGACTTCCCTCTTTGCTGAAAGCTGAATACATTTCAAACCATCACATGGAAAAATGCAGTTGGATTTTGCAGGGTTTTTTTTTTTTCCTTTTCCCTCTCCACTGGTTTGGCACAAAGTCATGTAAAATTGGATCCAGAAAGAGGTTAACAACAAATTCACAGAACCATCTGCTTTTTCTTTTTTTATGAGAAACAGCCTCAGCCAACATAGCCTGGGTCCTGTGAAATGCCCAGCAAAGGCTTCCCGAGAGCCAAGCCTGGCCTGCTGCACTCTGTCCATCTCCCTCAGCAGTCAGCAGCTGCCAGTCTCAGTGCAAGGCTGTGGCTCCTTAGTGAAGACACCTTAGGTCTTCACTAGCATTGTCCCAACAGCACCGCTTCCATTCTGCAGACCGCAAAACAAACCCTCCCATCCACAGAAAATACGGCCACCACCAAAAGAGGCACCCGTGTTCAAACTGCTCATACGCACCCCGCAGCTCCTGGGACACGAGTCGGACATAGGGGAGACCTCATCGCTCTACAACTATCTGAAAGGACATTGTAGAGATGTTGGTGCTGGTCTCTTCTCACAGGGAATTAGTGACACAACCAGAGGGAAGGGCTTCAGGCTTCAGCAGGGTAGGTTTAGAGTAGACATCAGGAAGAAATTCTTCACGGAGAGAGTGGTCAGGCACGGGAATGGGCTGCCCAGAGTGGCGGTTGAGTGCCCATCCCTGGATGTATTTAAAAGTTGCTTAGATGTAATGTGGGGCGATGTGGTTTAGGGGTGAATTTGTAGAGTAGGGTTGATGGTTGGACTCGATGATCCCAAGGGTCCTTTCTAATCCGCATGATTCTATGATTCCATGATCCCCTAACCCACTTCTCCCACAGCAAAAGGTTTGCCTTCTCCAGTAAAAGTAGCTTTAATTGGTCTCACACACTTTTGGTTTGGGGAGATTTTTGCAGGGTGGTTGATTTATTTTAGTGTCACACTAAATTTAGATTTATTTAAGTGTCAGTGGATAATGTTCATGCTACTGCTGCAGTTTAACACAGACGCCAGGTTCCTGTATCTACGAGAAAAACACCCAAGCACGTGTGTCTTTCTCAGTGTGTGCATGTGTAAATAAATACACACGTGCACGCAGCCAGACACACCTCAGCACGTGCACTAACACAGCCGGCAACTTCACTGAGGGCAGATCAACACCAGTTTCCATTCTGATAAACAAAGTACAGCAAATCTAATGACTAATGCCTAGTATCGATTTGTTGAAGTATTTCCAACCCTTGCAACATTCCCTTAAAAGGGAACTTTAGATTGGGTCTCCTTCACTAAACTTGATAGTTACTACGTCGAGACGTGCTGTGGAGAAGCCTGGTGGGAGAGCTGGGTGACAGAAGCCATCTCTCCCTAAGAAACTAGCTCAAATTGATTCTTGCTCTTCCACTTGTGACACAAATGTCAACATGGATCTGCTGGAATCTTCCCAGCAGAGACACTACTTGCTGGGATAGATTTCCAGCTGCTTACTGGTAGACATGTTTTGGAAAACAAAATACCAGTTTACTGCAGGATGCAATGAGGAAGCCTGTCAGGAGAGAGCAGAGGGATGTTGTCCTCATCTCGTGGCTGTAGAAATTTAGGTCTTTGGAGGAAGTTCTAACTAAATGAAGCAAGCTATGTCTACTGGGAATAAAAGCACAGTGTAAAACCATGGGATCCACTTCTGCAGGCAGAAGTCTGTACACTCGGCTCTACTGATGTGTGAGTAGCCATGTTATGATAGAAGGAAGCCCACGTGAAGTGAATACATGGACTCCTAGGACTCTTGGGCCTTTGAGGGTCAACCCTGAAATAACACTTCGATCCATAATACAGTGGAGATTAATTCTACATAAAACTGGAAAATCAGTTAGCTTTCCCAGCGACCCATCCAAACCTCTGACTGGTATTCCAATTCAGCCTGAATTGGAAGAGAAAAAAGCCAATACTGTTTTTTACTAATGAAACTAGTGTCCATGATGACTCTATATATCTTAAAATACTGACAAGCAGTTTTCTTTTAAAACCACGAGGTTTTGTATATCAACAGCCTATCAGAACAGCCTTAGTTTTTGCTATGCACCACCTTCTTACTACGCACAACTTCTGTTACTCCTTGTCTCCTTGCTAAAACAAAAAGGGTGTTGGATTCCCAGCTTCTCTGGAAACAAAAATGGGTAGAAAACTCAGCCTTTATGATCCTATTAAATTATTCTCCTTTTAGGGCATGAAGTGATTTCTTTAAAAAATATGAACACCCAGCAAGGAAAACATTGGGAAGCATTTGTGTTTGAATTTACTTGTTCTCCTTCTCCTGAGATCAAACATACACTTCTTTTTACTACTCTAAAGACTTTAAATGGGAACCATAAGATCACTATCTAACATCTTGGCTGATACTGTACTAAAGAAAATAGGTCCACCTGATCTGCTTCAACAAACTGAGAAAGAAAGGATAACAGAACTGGCAGCGACAGACTAGGGTAGAGTAGAGCTCTCTTGCAACAACTATTCTTGTCATACAAACAGCTTTGTCTGGTAGTCTAAAAGGGAAATCACAAAGTATGACATTAGAGAGCATTACTGGAGAGTAACGTATGAGAGCTGTGAAAATTTGTGTCGTTAGAAAACAATTTTCTCCTGTAGATGAAGAATTGGTTTGTAGTTTTATATTATAGACAATAATTTCTAGAATAACAGCGTTATATTAAATATATAAAATTTATAATGATAATGTATCTCCAAACATTGCATTTACTCTTCTGTTTGCAGTCACGGCAGTCTGAGATGAAACAAAATCCAAACACTTTTTCCACATTTTTGATGAAATTGTAGTTTCTCTCAACTATTTCCAAAAGTTGTGAAAATAAAACGAGCAGTGGACTCTGTTACTAGAATCTAAGAAGCAACCTTGCAAGAATTTGTTTCTGTTTTCATAGTTCGCCAGTTCAAAGACCAAGAACAACAGATGGTAAAGGCATCACTTTGGGGGAAACGCACCGTTCCCCAGCTATGTATTTGGATAACCCTGGTCATTTAACACGCACGTTTACTTAGAGCCCTGTGTGGATACACATCCCACTTTGTATGCGGCGTATCTTACTCCGTTGGCTGGAAATCAATTATTTTATACTCCTTGCACCCTCAACATTGCCAAAAGGTCACAAAAACATCAGTATGTTATAAAGATCCTCAATGTGAGAAGAGACAAAGGGGCATGTGCCTCATCAAAATGTTCCTACGCACATCTGCACAGACCTTCTGGTCCAGTAAGTTAAACACAACAGCTTCTGCCTCGCTTTCGTACCCGAACAGCAGAGAACAAATGCCACCTTCCATGTCACCATGAATCATCCACTTTCTTCCCCATTACGCTCACTAAAAAAGCTCTAATCAAGGGAGCTTTGCACAACCATAATTCTTTTCTATTGACACCATTGTGACCGCCCAGAAACCCTCAGCCGTCACCACTATCACGACACATCTAGATTGCAGCATTAAAATACCCTACAAATAGATCTCCTTCCCAACTTACACGTTAACTTTAAATCAGTTCTAGCTTTCAATTTCAGCAGCTTCCAATGCCTATCATGTATAAACACGCTTAAGTGAGGTCATAAAACACTCTTGACACATTTGGATAACAGTAATGGCAACAGACCCCGCAAACATCGGTATCAGCCTGCTCGAGATCACAGGTTTTACATCTTAGTCAAAATCATAAACGCATTTGTGGGGTTTTTTTCTTGCTCTTCCCCTCGGAAGATTTTGGACACTTGAAGTCAGAAGCCACATGCAGTGAAGCAATGTATTTTCATTGTCAGGATTCTAAAGCCAGCACACTTGCACATGGAGCTCCACTGCTTCCAAGAAAAACAGATAAGTTATCTGCTGCAGAGAAGAGCAAAACAAAACCAAATCACTAGCTCGGTCGCTCAAGCTAAAAATGCCAGACTAAGGGACACAAACTACTTTAATCCAACGTGAAACTCCCTAAGCACTTCTTCTGAAACTAGGGGACTCCTCGAGAGTTTTCAAACAACTGCACTCATGCACGGGCACTTTTCATCAGGTTTGCAACACAAAGCCAGCGATTCCTACTGCCGTGTCAGAACAAGGCAGCACGACAGCAGTTATTCTGCGCAGACCTTGCACTTAACCTGACAAAGGAAGAAATTACATTACTTAACCTTCTTCCTGCAGTCATAACTGGGCCACATAGGAACGCTGTAGCTGTGGAAGTTCAGAAATCTTTGTTTTCAGTCACCACAGAAACTAATATAGAAACTCTGGTGATTTGTTCTCCCATTTTCAGGAGAAAATTTACATATGAATCACACCCCAGATTCCTTTGGTCTGATAAACTGTTCTGGAATCACATGAAGAAATTACTGCTTCTTCATTATCATCCTTATTCTTTGCTGTCTTTTTAAAAAAAAAAGTACATATAAACCAGCAAGTGTAGTGCTAAGTCCATCTCTTGCCTTAAGTCTACGCATGGAAGCAGGAGCTGAGGAGTGTATCTTTACACGCAAGGGATTTTAGATTCCAAGTTTTAATGCCAGACCCACCAGTTAGTCACTGCCTCGTCTGCAAGTATTAACGCAGCAACTCCTATACCAGTCAAGAAATCATCTGATGCAACTTGTCTGCCTCTTAAGACATAATGAATTGCATATAATAACCTACATAAAGGACCGATGCTCAGGATCTGACTGCCAGAGCCAAACACCAAATTATCTCCTACTTTCATATCCATTCATCACCACTAGATAAAGAACAAGTGAACATACGCAGCGGCTAGAAACAGCACAGGAATCACTTAGGTGTTTCCCATGACAGAGCACAGTTCAAACACTCTTTCTGCACCCGAGAGCACAAATGCAAACATTTCATAACCGTGCAACGTGTGGGAACTCGGAACAACCCTTACCTTGTTTAAAACGGCATTCTTTAGTACGAAGTCAGGCTATGCCAGCACAAAGTGGCAGGAACCATGCCATCCTCCTTCGGCAGACTCTTGCAAATGCCCCTGCGTTCAACTAAATCTAACTCCGCTCTGTTTTGTTTCCCCAGAAGACCCATTCAGCACCATGTGCTCCTTTTCAGCTGTCAATAAACAGAAGCGGTGAATTCCCCGGCGCTTCACAAAGCTAGTTAGGCATAGCCATTCATTTCTTCGGGAAAACAGGGCATTGATTTCAGCAAATTCCCAGGGAGCAGCTACAACAAAGAGATCAAAGACCCCACCTCCTCTCCTTCCCGTCTTTGGATGGCGGGGCCAAGAGGAGCAGCGACAGGTTTCCCGAAGAGCCTGCTTGAGCCCCACCGACCACCGTGCGCTTCATTCATGCCCATTGCCTTCCTACATTCCCGGGACAGCCCCCGGCGCTAACCGTGACAAACCCTACATTCAGGCAGCACAATATACTGCACGCTAGTTCATCCGAGGATAAAAAGAAAAACAAGCTCCAAGGGAAGTCTGCTGCTTCCCTGACCGGCCGAGCCTCAGCAACTGCCAGGCATGTCACAAACTTCTCTTCACTTTCTTCCACCTAAAAGAGAGAAACATTTGCTACCTCAAATTCACCGTGCCACAACTTCCCTGGGATGTTGGCTTTTTCAATGTCTTTCCACAGGCTTGAAGCCTCAGCTGTTGGAGTTTCACGTCTTGCTGCTGTTGCAGCAGCCCTTGTATTGTGCAGCCATGACGCTTCCTTTGTGCAGTTGGCCCCAGACTGCAGAGGTGTTCTGCTGGGAACCTAAGGGGTTTTGTTCTGCTTTGATTAGATTTTTTTTTTTGCTTTTAATTACGTATCTAGTCTTCATTACTGTGGCCTGGAAGAAGATTTTCAATCCTAGAATTTGACTGGGTGTGAAACCAAGCACTAGTGGAAGATGATGCTATGGTGAGGCTCAAGGACTGTGCGGTTACGACTAAACAGCAAGAGCCAGAGATTGTTGCCTGGTGCTGAGACTACCTGCCATCAGCTGCACACGTATAAACGCCCCACACATCCTTCCCTTTCCCCCCACAAACTCACAAATGTCTTTTCTGGAACAGAGCCTGGCCGATGTTATTCCCAAACACATCTTGGTGTTGCTTGTTAGCATAGACCAGGAGTAAGCTCGTGAGCCAGGTCTCTATTATTTATTTATATCAAAACAGACCTAAAGATCTAGAGAGACTGCACACCTGTACAGGTTTGCCATGCTGTTCTTCAGTGTTCTCCTGAGCACTGACATTTTCCCAAGGCTGTCAAAACCCCATGTGCATGTGAGTTCCAACCAGCTGGAACCTGGAAAGCCCTCTCAGCACCGGTACTCGGCACAGGCTAGTCACTTGTCTCCAAGTGGGACAACAAATACCCAGCCCTGTAGCACGACTGAACACCACGTCACCTGCCACGGTACAAACAGTGCAACACTGAGAAGACCAGGGACAGGTAGCAGGGATGGCTGATCATTGCACGAAGAAATAGAGACCTGCAGAATTACCTAGTTTGCAAGAGATCTGTGGAGATGAACCAGCCCAACCTGCTGAAAGCAGGACCTTAGAGTAGCGTTACCCAGGGCCCTGTGAAGCAGCATCTCAAGCAGTGAATGCCTGGGGAAGGAGTGCTTCCACAACCACCTTTATTGTGGAAGTACTGCGTAACTAGTTTTTACGCAATTTCCCTTGAGCCTTCTTCAAGCTGAACACACCAGCTCCCTCAACCTGATCAGTCCTCCAGCTGATCGTTAGGAACAGTGTGAGAGAGGTGCTGATGCTGTGCTGTAGAGAGAAAACTGAACGTGCCAGGGCATAAATTAGCGAAAGAGTCACACCGGTTTAAAAATCTGAGTTGAGGAGTCTTTAGTGATTTTGACCAGGACTTCTGCGCAGTCACCGTGCCATCTCTCCTTTCTCTAACATGCCCTTCCTGACAGCAGTATAAATATCAGAAGGAACCTCTTCACAGTGAGGGTGACACAGCACTGGAACGGGCTGCCCAGGGGGGTTGTGGAGTCTCCTTCTCTGGAGAGGTTTAAAACCCGCCTGGATGTGTTCCTGTGCGATTTGATCTAGGTGATCCTGCTGTGGCAGAGGGATTGGACTAGAGGATCTTTCGAGGTCCCTTCCAATCCCTAATGTTCTGTGATAAGACACCCCCACATTTTAGAGTTCTTCGTGCATCTAAATGGCACTCAAGCATACCCCACACCTGCCAGCTGGCAGACACAGCTCAAAACACGCACTTTCACAGATAACTTCATCTTGAAATACAGAAATCAGCTGCATCTGCCAGTAAGTCACCAACATTTTGACATTTATTAATAGATTACAGCTGTTGACATGAAAAAACTTGTCTTTGTTTCTGCAAGGAAGTTTTGGAGACTGATAAAATGAAATTTCTGAAATTCCCCCTCTCATACCGCACGTGTGCAGTCCTGGAAGGTGGTGACAAAAAATGGCAGCTGGGGCACTGGAGGGTCTCCAAAAGCAAGCATGCAGGTCAGATCAGTCAGCAGAGAAAATGCGCTTAATACTGCAGAGAGCTCAGGCTACAGAGAGGCAGTTCAAGTGTCGGGGAGATCAAGTAAAAGCATCTGCCACTTGTGTGTTCTTTTTTGTGGAAAGGAGGGATAGATACTACTGACGAGGTTTGGCTGTGACTTAGATAACGATGCCTTGGAAACACAGGAGTTAAACTCACAGAGCGACTAAAAAGCACCAAGCAGATCATGCAGTAGTACTCTGGGATGGCATCTGTGCCAAAGATAGATAAAATATTTTAGCTAGAACTGTCATTTTAAGTCTCAATGAACCAGTCTGTTCCGACACACGGGCCAGATTTTTACAATTCTACTCACATTAAGTCATGCTTTACTCCAAGAATAATCCCGTTGATTATAACGGCAATATTGTCCCGCAGACGTCTCAGAAGAAGCGCAAATGTAAAAGCAGACTTTATACTTAAGATAAAAGACATCAATCATGAGCACATCTGGGAACGTGAGAAAAACACATGGTACAAAAAAAAATCACTGTGGGATGGAGGAAATGTACTTACATAGCAGGTCTGTGGACATGTTTACAGATCAGGCAAAGGAAACCTACATAAAATAAATGAAAAAAGAACGATCAGTTTTCTGAACTAGCACTATTGGTGTTTAAAGCTCATGCTAGTTGTCGTGCGCATCGTTTTATTTAGGAAATGAGAAGCACATGTCTAGAAAAATCTATCAAGGAAGAATTTCAATTTGTAGGAGAAAAGAGTAAATACGTCTGTTTTTTACTCCTTAATAAATGACTCCTTTTCACACACAATGTGAACTGACAGTATTAATGTCATGTATTTGAAAGGAGAGCAGCTCTCTGCACATCCTCATTAACCCTTGTTATTAAAACAGAATTTTCAGGCACTTTACCCCATTGGATGCCACTCTGTGTTTAAGCCTGATGTTTCTGATATTCACCTTAAGAGTCCTAACCCTGATAAAGTCAAAGGGAATACTAACTACATGCAAGGTAAGACATTTTATTTACTCCCTTGAAAGACTAATAGATACTTCTAGCTTTCTGCTGAACTCTGCTTATTTGGTTCTCCTCCTACCTAATGGTTTTTGCCTGAGTCTGAGTTTTCTGTAGCTGTCTGAGCAGTCTCCAATGCAGTGAGATTCCAATGTCCCCACACTGGACATTGGACTACCCTGAGCAATAGAAATAACAGGCTGCCTGGGGACCCCGGTGGACAGCAGGATGACCATGAGCCAGCAATGTGCCCTTGTGGCCAAGAAGGCCAACGGCATCCTGGGGTGAATCAGAAGAGAGGGGTAGATCGAGAGAGGTTCTCTTCCACCTCTACTCTGCCCTGGTGAGAACACATCTGGAATATTGTGTCCAGTTCTGAGCCGCTCAGTTGCAGAGTCTCCTTCTCTGGAGACGTTTAAAACCTGCTTGGACATGTTCCAGTGCGACTTGGTCTAGGTGATCCTGCTGTGGCAGGGGGATTGGACTGGATGATCTTTCGAGGTCCCTTCCTATCCCTA
>JAOXOE010070020.1:0-29758 GCA_028565055.1 Phoeniculus purpureus
CTTCCAATAATAATTAGCATTTGTCTTACTTTCCCAATGATAAAGATTCTTGACATTATGATAACCTGCAGATTGTTAACTATTATGACAATGCCACTGCAAACTCATTTAATATTATTTTAAGTTTTATAATTTAATTATTTCAATATTTTAGTGTTTCTTATTGTTACACATGCTCTCATTTAATTTTCTTTTTCACTGAAAAGTTCAACAATAGAATCTTTATAAGTCCTTTTTGGGATAGCTTGATTTATTTTTTAAATTAAAACAAGAAGAACTTTCAGTAAGAAAAAGATAAAGTATGTTATGGTTTAGAATGCATACAATGCATGGGCTAGAATAAGTATGGTTAAATTCTTACTATTCTTAAGGGGCAAAAAATTGCTAAAAGGATTCGTGTAACATTTTACATTTACATTACTATATAAATAACAATGTGCTTTACCATGAAATTACATATATCATATAAGAAAGACATATTATATACCAACAGTATATTATGCATTTCCATATCTTACTTACTTGCACGTCTATTTATAAAGTGGGTAAAATAATATTTTTCAGAATAAATTATTTTAATATAGAACAAGCCTTGAGAACAAAAATTCCTGGAGTAATCCTGGAAGGAGAAGAAAATCTATTTGCAACAGTGTACATTAGCTTCACTGTCTTACAGAAAAAGATTTAGCTTTAAAAAATATAGAAGCATCTGTATTGTACTGCTGTCTGTAAAGCACAGATGGTCTAGGCAGAGAAAAATCTCTGCTGCCAGATTTCTACAGAGTTGTCCTGCCAAGGAAAAAAAAAAAAAATCACTTTTATCACTTTGATGCTGCTTCCAAATCTGTGCCAAGAGCAAAATGGCTTTAATGGATTAAGAAATCCTGGTCAACATTTACTGAATTTTGCAAGTATCAGGTTATTTATTTCGGCAATAGCACCAAAAAAAAATAATAGCACATCATCATGCTCAGCAAAGGTCTTACTGAAAATTGAGAGTGGGATAATAACTCATGTTTTCTATCTGGTTTTTTATCCTATTTCTAAGAAAGGATGAAGAAACGCAGTTTAAACTTCTATGGATGGTGTTTGAGTATATCTTCTTTTACTTTAAGGTAAGGACTAAATAAGTGGAGGTAGAAAGCTCAAGAAGCTCTAAAATGGACTTCTACCTCTATGCTGATTTCAAAGGTAGTTTGCCTGTTCAAGCAATTCAGCAGCACACATTAAATTTGCAGATCACAGCAGTCAGTGTAGACAGGTTCGCAACTGAAGGTTTTACATGTTTTATTTTCTAATTTAGCTTATGGAAATAAAAGCTACTTAAATGTTAAGTGCTGGAGTTCAAGTATAGGTCTGATTTCTATTCAGCTTGATTCATTGCCATGCCTTGAGGAAGCTGAATTGCCAACACTGAGATGACAGCCATAGCTTTTTGTTATCTTCTAATGATGAAAACTGGGGGCCTATAATTAAGTTCATGCATAGTAAGACAATGACTGTAGGCTTTTACAGGACTTCAGATGTTATACCTCTGTAAAGAATATTTAGACTACATCTTTGTGTTTATTGTGCAGCTGAAAGTTATGATATTCTGCAATCATCTGTATTCAGCTTTTTCACAATACACCAACAAAATTTAGAGACATAGTTCAATCTTAAAATTCAGATATAACAACATTCAGATGCATTGCTCAGAGCACAGTACAGCTGCAGAGTCTAAACTATGGTTTTCCAAATCAAAAGGACACTCTCTCAAGAAGAAAGTTCTCTAGTAATACAAGAAGATGATGGGATACAGTTGGATGTATTTTTCTGTTATTATTGCAGTATTTATGTGAATGCAGTCCTCAGGAAAATCCAGTCCAAAAGCAACGTGAGAAACAAAATCGGCACATATTTAGAAAGGAGTCTTTTTGCATCTCAGAAAAAGGCAGTAGTTTCCCTATACTTTCAACTGACTGACTAAGTCTGTTGTCTCCTGAACAATTCTTTACTTTCACTAACCCATGGGAAGTAAAATATTGCAGTTTACAGAATCACAGAATGGTGAGATTTGGAAGGGACCTCAAGAGATCACCAAGTCCAACCACCCTGCCAAAGCAGGATTGCCTAAAGCACATTGCACAGGGCTGCATGCAGGCAGATGTTTGTTATCTCCAGAGAAGGAGAATCCATAACGTCTCTGGGAAGCTTGTGTATTGTGACTCACACCGTAAAGAAGATTTTTCCTTATTTCTAAATGAAACGTCACATGTTCCAGCTTGTGATCATCACTCCTTGTCCTGTCACTGGGCACTACTAAAAACAATCTGGCACCATCCTCCCTACAGCCAACCTTCAGAAAATTATAGGTGTGAACAATGTCTCCTTCTCAGTCTTGTCTTCAAGACTAAGTATTTCCAGCTGTCTAAACTTTTCCTCATAAAACAGATGCTCCAGAGCCCCACTCGTCTTTCTTGCCCTCCACTGGACTGTCTGCAGTAGTCCCCAGACTCTCTTGAACTGGGGAACCCAGAAATGGACACAGGATTCAAGATGTGGACTCACTATGGCAGAGTAGCAGGGGAGGACAACCTCTCTAGAGGCTACACTACTGGCTATGCTTTTCTTATTGCGATCCAGACTCTTTCAAAGACATGAATACCTGCCACATTGTTCTAATAGCCTTAGGCATGTTTCTGCTACTTTTATTCTTGCTGATAACACAAAGCTGGGTGGTGTTGCTGACAATCCAGCAGACTGTGCTGCCATTCAGTGTGACCTGGACAGGCTGGAGAGCTGGGCAGAGAGACATTTAATGAACTATAACAAGGGCAAGTGTAGAGTATTGCATCTGGACAAGAATAACCCCATGTACCAGTATAGATTGGGGACTGACCTGTTGGAGAGCAGTGTAGAAAAAAGGGACCTGGGGGTCCTGCTGGATGGCCAGGAGCCAGCAATGTGCCCTTGTGGTCAAAGGCATCCTGAAGTGGATCAGAAGGGATGTGGTTAGTAGATCAAAAGATGTTCTCCTCCCCCTCTACTCTGCCATGGTGAGATCACATCTGGAGTATTGTGTCCAGTTCTGGGCCACTCAGTTCAAGAAGGACACAGAACTGCTTGAGAGAGTCCAGTGCAGAGCCACAAAGATAATGAAGGGAATGGAACATCTCCCTTATGAGGAAAGGCTGAGGGAGCTGGGTCTCTTGAGCTTGGAAATAAAAGAGGCTGAGGGGTGACTTCATTAATGTTTACAAATATGAAAAGGGTGGGTGTGAGGAGGATGGAATCAGGCTTTTCTCAGCGTCAGCCAATCATAGGACAAGGGGCAACAGATGTAAGCTGGAACATAGGAGATTCCACATAAATATGAGAATTAACTTCTTCACAGTGAGGATGATGGAGTGTTCGAACTAGCTGCCTGGGGAGTTGTGGAGTCTCTTTCTCTGGAAACATTTAAAACTCACCTGGACACATTGTCTGTTGTCCTGTCACTCATGACGTGGGAGAAGAGACCAACACTCACCTCTTTACAGTCTTCTTTCAGGGAGTTGCAAAGGGCAGTAAGTTTACACTTCAGCCTCCTTTTCTGCAGACTAAACAACCTCACTTCCCTCAGCTGCTTCTAATAAGACTTGTCCTCCAAGTTTAATCTTTCTTTCCAGGCTACCTAACTTTTTGGACATATTTCATCTTCCTACCATCTCTATTTGTTATGACCCACAATAGGATTAGACTGTTTTTTCAATCAGTTCCAACTCACTGGCCAGCCCAATGTGTTTGCTTCCAGAGCTGAACTCTTAAGAGTCTTCTATGAAGAACTTCATTGCCCAGCACTCTTCTTATAAGATATAAGAGCTGTGATTACTCCATTTTTTATTATATGGCCAGTGGTGCCCAGTTTTTCAAGGAAAAATAAATTACAAAAGTCCTCGCAGTAGTCCAGGCAGGCTTGTATCAGATAAAAAGCCATGAAAATTGTTTTTGAGAAATGTTTTCCCTACTGTATGTTGCAGGAAAAAATAATAGTTAAACTGGTGACATTTTCCAATTGTATTCAGACTGAATTTAAGAAACAGTGTAGGTGTTTTTGCTGAGATAATTGAATATTGGAAAAGATAATTAATTAACAATGTCTTTTCTTTACATATGTGTGTATTTGTATATAAATGTGATATACATTTATAATATAAATTATTCTAACTCTAATTTAGAATTATTTTTCATTTGTAATAATGATTATAGATGTCCTCTCATCTCTTTCTTTTCCTATCTAGCTAATAATCAATCTAATATATATGTTACATAAGCTCTTAATATGCTAGCAGAACTATTCGTGTCCTCCTTTTCCTGAAAGATCATAATCTTTATTTACCACTCATTCTTAGAATTTAATATTCTTTATTTATAATTTTTGTGGTAGAGTGAAGACCAAAAAGACAACAAAGTCCCATGAAAATTACTTTTGCACTCTGAATAAGGCTATAGGTGAGAGAATACAATCAAACCTTTTTTGCTAAGAAGAAAGATTTCTCTTTAGACTACCCATTTAATGAAACCGAGCAATATCACCAAGAAAATCTTTCGTTTTGGTGACTCCCTTAACACTGAGGAAAAGTTGTAAATGTGACATGAAAGCACTAGTTATACATGCAATGGAAAAATAATGAAGGGCAGATCTGTACTGCATAAGTTTTGAAACTTTGCAGATGTCGTCATTTGTATGTGAAATTCAATATAGGAAAGCAGAAAGATATCCAATGGGAAAGGATTTTAGTAACAATTACACTCTTTAGAAGTCCCTGAAATGTAGTAATCAAGTCCTTGGAAAGCATGCACTGGAAGACCCGTGCTCAGGTCTTCAATATTGATTCCCTAGCCTGTAAACAAGCCTTTGGCCCTTTAACTAATACAGGCAGTTTATGACCTAATGAGTAACTTTTCCCGGTACCTTTAGTAATCATCACTTGGTAATCATAAATAGATAATGATAAAAGTAATCTTCCTCACTGGGGCGATGCCGCGTTTGAGATGGAAACACAGCTCGATGCAAGCAAGTGCTCGTTTATTAAGTGTGCAAGAGCTCCTTATATAGGATTTTGATGCATGCTTTACAACAGCAGTGATTTGGCTTACAATACCTCTAAACACCACTTGTCTCTTGCTGACTGGCTACAGTGTCACTAAACGAGCCACACCATTAAGCACCTGTGACCCACAATGGTTTGAGAGCGCTGTCTGCTTTCTGTTCCTGCTGCTCCTTGACCTACAACCACAGTCCCATACATTCTGTCTCCGTGGTTAGGTCAAGAGTTCACTCTGGGCACAACAAGACACAGTTTGACCTTGCTTATGTCCATGGCTGCTCACTCAGTCTTGTGCAGACCGTCAGGGTGAAGACTAACTTAGGTCACAAGAGAACATTGAATTAAAAATACTTAATAATGATGAAATTTGAAGTTGGATCAGGTTTCTCAGTGTCAAGACTTGTCTGTGCAAACTGTTCAGTGATCGTCCTCACATGGAAGATATTGTTCCTTCATTGAACTTGCATCTGTGGAAAATTGTCATGGAAACCAGGAGAGAAAGCATCTCTAATAATTTAAGATTATTAGAAGGATAGAATTGGACAAAACTTTTAAAAATTACAGAAATACTTAAAAAACCCCACCCCCAGCTTAACACATGTTTTCCCAATATCTCTATAAAATACACAAGTATCTGATTTTGACAAAACTTGTAACTGGGAACTGTTAAAACCGCTTAGAGCTTTTGCTTTGGTAACACGAAATACTACAGCTCTACAAACATCTATGGATTCACGTATGATTAGTGCCATAATAGTCATTGAACAGCTTATATAATTGCAAAATCTTTTAATGCAATTTCCTATTCCATAAAAAAGTTGTTTTTGTGATACCATTTGAAAACTACTCAGAAATTTTGCATACATTTTAAAATTCAAATTGTCAATAAAAAAGCATTTAAAGCATTCATTTCCCTCAAAAGTACATTCCAATCAATTTCCACAGCCTCAGGCTGTGATATCACTAAGACCACGTAGGGTCATATGTACGTGTGTGTGTGTGTGTGTGTGTGTGTGGGTGTGGGTGTGTGTGCAAGGTCAAACATGCACAGGTATAACATAAACACTGTCGTACCTGTGCATGTTTTCTCTGGAACATCTTTAAAATATGGTAACGTGTGTCAGGCAAGGCCTGTTTTGCAGAATCTGCAATTTCGCTTCTATAAAAAAAGTCACAGCCATTTAAATTAGTTCCATTGATTTGTCTTCGAAACCATACAGCCTCTTGAAGAACAGAATGTCATAAATATTTATATGTACTATAATTATGACTTAGAATATTTAAGAATGAATGATAAGGTCAAAATGGAACATTTAAGAAGCTGTGAGAAAAGTATGCCTAAATAAACTCTAATGGAAATAATGAAACAAGAAATTAATCTGAATAAAATATCACTATATGTCACCGCAGCTGAGACGCTATATTATAGTATAATATATTCGATTTAGTTAAATTAACTTAATTACCTGTTAATTGTCTGAACAAAGCCCTTCTAAGCTTTTTTCCTAGTTGTTCCTGGTTTATTGTCTTCTTTTTTAATTTTTTTAATGTTTTTGCAAAGTGCATTTTTTCTATATCTGAAGTAAACTGTCATAAAATGAAGAAAAAGTACTTTTGAGAATCCAGTAAGGATGGATAAAATTAATTTAGATTAAATTTTAATAAAACATATATATATCTGCTGTACTGGATAACAGCAATAAACTGTGCAATACCAACCTGTAGAATCAGGAATGAACAACATAACAGTGAAAATTCAGTGTGGGTCTTGTTTCAGTTCAGTTCAAATGTAGGTTCACTGGGATCACTGTTCCCAATATGAGCACAGCACTGATCTGACACGTTCAGAGTGATATTAAAGTCACTGGCAAAATATAAAAGCATTGAGAAGCCAAAGCAGCAGACAGCTCAAATGGAGAAGCTCAATTCATGAAGCAGTGTGATAAAAGCCAGCTTACTCAGTTATTGTCTCCTAAGAAATTTGATAAGAACAGATTTTTCATGTTTCAGTTTCTATATGACTCTGATTTTAGATTTTTTTCCTATCATCCTAGTTTTAAAAGATATTTTCAGTGTTTCAGTTATAATAATCATTAGAACAAGATCTTCACTATCACAGTTTTGATTTGCAAATGAGAAGTATAGCTTTTGCATTTAGGTGTGGGCTGTTAACAGCAGTTTTCAGAGATTAAGATGTGTAGAGCAGGGAAGAGGAAGTAACTGTTAAAAGAAAGTTTTGATTTAACTGTAGTTACATTTCCAAATGGCAAGTAAGAAAATTTATAATTTCTATTATTACTTTTTGAATAACATTTGAATTCTGGCAGTGAATTGTCTCTGTGACACTGTCACTTGGCTTTTGGAACAGAAAGCACAGCAATTATTAATGGTAAAACACAGCATTGTTTTTGTTCTTTGGAGAGTAGTTTTTGCTTCAAAATTGTGATATGCTGTAGAAACTTGAAAAGTTCCATTAATCCAATAATTCAATAAACATCAAAGATATTACCCCCGCTTAAATGTGGAAATTTAACTACAGTATATCTAAATACTAGAGTATCTGAAAATATGCCTCTTTATTAGTATTTTTTCCATTTTCAGTAGAAATAGACTGCTTTCAGCATCTTTATTCCATTCGCATTCTTTTGTCTTGCTGGCATTAACGCTCTTACAGGTGTTCAGGTTTTTTTTTTGCTTTATAAAAGGCCATGCATGGAATCCCAGAAACAGAGCTGAGAGTAAATGCAGACTATTTTGTTGAGGAAAAAGAAGATAAGACAGAAAAGACAAAGCAGAAGTAGAATGAATGAGGAGAGGAAAAAAGATTGGAGTGCAGAAGACAATTAACTTCTTCCCTCAAAATAAATAAAAAACTATAGCATTTGCATACCTTGCAATGCTCACTTAAATGAACAAAACAAAACTAAACACACAATCCAAATAAACAACCCCCAGTCCATGAGTTTGTTGGTTTGGGGTTTTTTTGACGTATTCCCACTGCCATTAAAAATAGTCGATGTGGTCTCATGCTACCAGGAACCAAACATCCTCAACAGGTTGTCTGTATCTTCTCCTGAGCAATAAATCCCCTGAATTAATGTAGGTATTTACAAGAGAGTTGTACATTGGAGATAGTCACCCTGGAATCTCTGCATTAACAGAGAAATTATTTGTGCCAGTAATTGATCTTGCATTATAATGACATGACTTAGTATTAAATTTTGTGCTCTGACAGCAAGTAGTCTTTGTACCTGGCTTTCAGTCAGAATTACTTAGAACTGAGATTTTGGTATTGTTCTTTCTCTTTATCCATTTTAAACCATCTTGAACTGCATAACCCATATGATCTACAAATGAATTCATCAACTGTGAAATGGAACATCTTAACGAGACCTAATTATTTAAAGAGTTCAATGAATTTCTGCCCCTGTTAGGTTGTGAGAATATTTCCTTTATTAAAGTTTAACCTTTTTATTGATGATATTTGTGGCAGTGCCTGTGCTATTATGGGCAATAATCATGCCATTTCATGATGTCAGTTTCAAGTTTAAAAATGAAAGAGCCACTGGAAATACTAGGTACCAAGAGCGGGGCTAAAGGCGTGCGCCGACTTTCTTCAGCACTGGTGGAGAAAAACCGTTCAGTGCCACCCTCAGATAAGACCTGGACCTTTTGCATTTCATTGCTGTCTTTTCTCATCTTTAAAGCTGTTAGAGCAGACTCTTGACTTTCTGATCTTTTAAACTTGATTATAATAAGTCCATTTTATTTAGTGGAAGAAATCTTTTTATGCGTCTTTTAAACAGGGAAACCATTTTTAACGTGTTCACTTGTAATAGCACTAAGAGAAAGTCACAGCAATTTGACGGTCTCATAATTCCATGCACAGTATAAAGGTCAACACTTTCATATTTGAGTGCCTATCATTAGAACTTTAGTGTGCAAATAATTTCTTCCTGCTTTTACCTCAGAATAAGAAAAGAGCTTGTTCCAATTAGACCAGTGAACCCAGCTGCAAAAATTCCCATCCAAATAAGTCATTTTTTGGCTCTTGACTCATTGTTCAGTAAATTTCATAGTCTTTCCTGTATTTAGCCCACATTTTTCTGAAAAAAAAAAGAAAAAAAGGCTGAATATAGTTCAATAGGAGACAATGATCTTTATAAAGATAAATATTGCCAGTGTTTATCCTTGAAAATACACAGAATCACAAAACATCAGGGATTGGAAAGGACCTGAAAGATCATCTAGTCCAATCCCCTTGCCACAGCAGGACCACCTAGACCATGTCGCACAGGAACATACCCAGGCAGGTTTTAAACGTCTCTAGAGGAGACTTCACAACCCCCCTGGTCAGCCTGTTCCAGTGCCCTGTCACCCTCACTGTGAAGTTCCTTCTGATATTTATATGGGACCTCCTATGTTCTAGCTTACACCCATTGCCCTTCGTCCTATCACTGGATGACATTGAGAAATATTTCTGTTCTTACAGCTGATAATCATCCCAAGCCTGGTGACTTCTGTTTCCCTAGGATCCTTAGGTGAAAAGGACTCAAGTCAGACAATATCTTCTCTCAGTAGAATAATTTGCCCAGTAACAAAACCTTAAGACTACAGCAAAATCATTAATTTTATGACAAAATCTATGATCTTCCTACATCTCTTGGTTATTATTAACTTAAAAAACAAATCTGTCATAGAAGGCCATGTAACCAGTTTTCCAATTCATCCATTTCTATCTTCTGCAGAGGATATCTACTCTTTCCTCAGCACAAAAAGAAGACTTATGATAATGAGCTATTTATTTTTACTAATGCTAAGCAAGATTTATCCAAATCCCCTTGAGGGCTACATCTCCAACAAGCTGAAGCAGAAAAGTCATGTTTGAATACATCAAGTCTGACTTTTAAAAACATGAATAGATCTGCATTCACTTGCAGCTGGATAACTTATCGCTCTGCTGTATTAGGACTAGATGCCTGATCCTACTTTCTGCTCTTAATCACTAGATTAGGATCAGGATAGCTTAAAGCTAACTGCAGAGAACAAAAACAATGTCTCCTATCTATCTGACCACATGAAGATGAAAAATAATGTGTGTTTACTTCAGTGGCATTTAACGGCAAATTTGTTTCTGGCCACTGATCTGGATTGATCAGACCTGAAGAAAATGGCAGTTCTACTGCAATAGAATTGTTTCTGGGTCTTCTTTTAGGTTCATTATGGACAGATATCCCCAGCAATAAAAACATCTTTTGAAGGTTTCAGGAGAAAATCTCTTGTATGATAAGTGCTCTCCAGAAAATGATACAAATGTCAATTCTTCGGAAGAACATAGTGGCATTGCCAGTTTCTCAAGACAGGATTGATTGGTATCATGGTTATACTAAGCCTTAGAAATTAGAGGTAAAAATTAATTTGAAAAATTGTTCCCTACTGTCTGTGTTTCACATAATTTGCTTTAACTTATTCATTGATTCTTGAAAGATTTGACTTGAGAGTAAATTCCAGTTTTATGCTCTAGTTACATAGTGTAAATTTCCTGACATACAAACTACATTTTCTTTTACTTTATAGAAGAATCTCGCCTTCTATGAAACCTTATTGCCAATCATTTCGTCCATACATTTTGGAGTGGGCTTTTTCAATAAAAGTTTTAACTTGGCTAGCATTTTTGTGAGATTGTTGAAACCTTTGTTAAGCAGCCAAAGCTAGTAATACTCTTTAGGATGTTTGCCATCTTATACACACTATCAAGAACACACAAACAGAAAATTAAGATGAAGGATGGAAGGCTTGGTAGCCCAGTGCTTGTAAGAAGAAACATATGAGGTAAAAGTATTGACCAGCTTTTCCGTCTGACACTGAAGGTGCAAACAAGGTAAGTTTAATGGGAAATACGGTACTCAGAACACAGCTGTTTTAGTTTATGAGTACAGCATGTTTTCAGCCTGTCTATCAGAAAGTGACAGACATGCTGGTTCTGTCCTTTACAAAATGTGTTAGACAAAAAATAACCCCTTCCTTTCTGCTTAAAGAGTTTTTCCCAGAAAGGAAAAATACGCAACAATAACTATTTCTTCCTACATTAATAATGCAAAACTTCTGTATGTCCGAAATGAAAATGTCTGCTACTTGATCACAAAGTTATTTTGATTATGAAACACAGCAGAGAAAATAACAAGGTTTGCTAAGAGCAAAAGACGGTTAGAAATTGATATTCACTGCAATAGTGTATACCTGCTGATCAAGCAATGTTTTGCTACTCAAACCACTTTATATTAGATCAGCTTTGGGAAAAATTTATCTTTTCCTTTCTCCTAGCAAACTATTTCCTGATGTCCATGTCTAGAAATAATGTCAGAATTAATATCTGATGATGAAGTTACAAAGCAAGTACATGTTTTTAAATGAGTTAAAGAGAATAATATTTTATATGTTCCCTATTTTCATCCTTTATAGAGTCTGATCCACTTAGCAATACAAACAGAAGACAAAGAATCTCAGATATTAAACTGAAATGGAGAGTGTCCTTTGTTAGCCCTGTGAGTGGGCATGCCAGGCTTACTGTTTTCTGCAGCACACAATACTTTATTTACTTGAAGTCTCGCTCATGGTAGAGGCAAATATCATTATAGAATTATGATCTTCTTAAGTCTCTCTTCTTTTTTGTCAGACACAACACTTGGTCAGGAGGAGATGTAAATTAACCCTTAAAGGAATATCTCTTGTGAAGCTTGGTGTGTAACTAAAGCTAGAGGCAATGTAGGCCCCTGCTGAATGAGGTGGGTGCCCTGGAGACAGAGGACACAGAGAAAGCAGAGATGCTGAACACCTTCTCTGCCTCTGTCTACGCTTTGGGGGCTGTCCTGATATCAGTCTCCAGACTGCTGATTCTCCAGAGGAAGTTGAAACAAGAGAGGAGTTTGCCCTGGTTGATGAGGACTGGGTTAGGGGTAAGTTGAGCAAACTGGATGTACACAAATCCATGGGCCCAGATGGGATGCACCCGTGAGTGCTAAGGGAGACGGCAGAAGCCATTGCTAGGCCGCTCTCCATCATCTTTTCTAATTCATGGGGATCAGGAGAGGTGCCTGGGGACTGGAGCATAGCAAATGTCACTCCAATCTTCAAAAAGGATAAGAAAGAAGACCCAGGTAACTATAAACCGGTCAGCCTCACCTCCATCCCAGGAAAGGGGATGGAACAATTTGTCCTGGATGCTGTCTCCAGGCACATCAAGGGTAGGAGGGTCCTTAGGGGCAGTCAGCATGGCTTCACCAAGGGAAAGTCGTGCTTGACCAACTTAGAGGTGAATAATCTGAAAAATGGGAAATAAGGTGAAGAACCTCCTCAAGCAAGAAAGTAAAGAATTCTTCAAGACATTTTTCCCACAGAGACTGTTAGACTATTTCCATTATCAGAAAGAAGACACAAGGAATAAAGGAAGGCTATCAAGGAGCAAGTTGTGAGTACATTTATTTATTCCCCTACTGCATTTCTGCATTAGTTTCCTTTCTTATCTCACATGACTTCTGTTTCTTTAAAGGGTATTTTAGGCAACTTTGCTGAATATCTGTTAAAAGTCCAAGGAAAGTGCTGGTTTTGTAGCTGCCTCTGTAACCTAAAGAATTGCTGAGACTTGCTCATCATATAACATTTATCCATTGATTCACTTATTATACTTATTTACATTTACCTGTCATACCTAAAATATTAACTCATCAATCCAAAGGTCCCTGGATCTCCTTTGAGTGCTGTTTAAAAAGTAATGTGAAGTAAAAACATAAGGTACCAGGCTAAGCATTAATGGGCTTGGCTTGTCATTCCCAGCAAATCCCTGATAAAGCACTGTGGTTGGGTGGCAGCTGCCTATCAGAGAGGAAATCCTGGCCTCTGTTGCTACCTTAAGTTCTATAAGTTGTCTTTCAAGTACTTCTTTTTGTCTTTTATGATTTTATAACTTGTCATGTTAATGTCTTCCCTCTTAAAACTTGAGCTGCTTGAGCTGCTAGTCTGGCTGCAGCTCTTAATTCACACAATCTTATCTTCCTTATCTTGCATAGCCCTAATCTATTTACCTAAGACGTGGTGCTTACTACCACTGAGCTATTTTCTCAGACATGTGAACCAAAATTAGGCAATGCTGCTGTATCAGAAGTACCACAGGCAGCTGAGCAGGCAACTAGGAGATGACTCACACAAAGGAAGGAATGATGGTGAATACAGCAGAGGAGCAAGCAGCTGTGGAGTGAAATAAGGACACTGAAGCAGGAGTATCACAAGCTGGTACTGCTACATATAGCTCCCTTGTTGAGGTTCTGAGATAAACCCCTTTTTTCTCCCTTTATCTCATACGGGGAGTTTCTAGTCTCCAAAGTTTTTCATTGCAGACAGACAGAAGAGCTTCATCTCCTCATTTTGATAATGCTGGGTCAAAGTGGTATTTCAAACTGAACACCTCCACCACAGCCATTCTAGTGGAGAGGGGTTGCTAGAGTCCTTTCAGTAAAGATGGATGTATGGCCATTCCTGTGTTGCTATGTCTGCAGGAAGAAGTCCCATAGTAAGGGGATATTCTACAGGTTTGGATAATGGAAAGCAAGCAGTGGTGCTAGATACGTTAAGGGCATATGTAAATCCTTTTATCAAGGTTAAGACTAAGTTATCATCTAAACCATGGGTAACTTGGGCAGGTAAATTTTACCTATTTTCATTGTGAATGTCTTCATCCTAGTGGAGTGGTGCCCTTGTCCATAACACATAAAAACATATTAGACTAAGGTATATTTTTCCAATACAAGTTTTAAATGTTGTGTTTACTAATCCAAGTTACAATTATTGCTTGACTAAATGGGTGAATGTAGAATTTCCAACTGCTCTTTTAGTTCACTGCAGTAAATTATCCACTCCAGAAATTATAGATATATATACACAAATCAGCAACAAAACTATACCACACATAAATATTAAAAACACTGTGGACATTCAAGGTTGCTATAGGGGAATCTTTGGTTCCAGATGCAGTTCTCTCACATCTGGGGTATCACCAACCTGGAAAAAACAAAAATCACTCAGCTTCTGTCTATCACTGTACTTTGGGTTAGAAAGAGGGCATCTAGTACTAATTTGATGGATTTTGCCAGGACTATCTTTCTTTTCCCAGACAGAAAGATTCTTTGGAGTTGCTAATACCAGTTGCTATCCCAATCTAAGGTAATTTAACTAAACCAGGTTGCCCTGCGTAGAAGCTATTGCTGCTCCATCATTTGTTTAATTAATAGATGGCGTTGGTTAAATAATTAATGTTACCTTCTGTAGCAGGCATGATGTTATTAATGCTTTGCAAATAAGCATTTATAATAAGCATTATTTAAATACCATTGACACACTATTGGTTTCTGGTCAATGCCTGTGGGTGGTGATATGCTCTTATGGACCACATCCAAGGTCCTCAGATGACAACATTCTGACCCAGAGTTGCCATCCACGAATGACATGGTACTGGACCTGGGTTACCAATTATATGTACCAAGCCATCAGCCTCTAAATGTGTAGCTGATGGCAGGGGGCACTGCTTTACACTAGTAATTTTGGATGGGGACAAAGATACGGTTATTTGTAGCAAATTAATAGTCGTAGGTTCACCTTGCCCAGCAAAACTCCTTACTGATCTATCAGGAAGTTTCCATACTTTGCCACACAGTAAATGAAATCCTAGTATGTTATTTTTAGCAGCTCTGATCAGGACATCAGCTTGAGTCAGTCTCCTCTTCCCCAGAGAGCCCCAAAGTAATTCTTGCTGTTGGACAGTTCCTTGTCATTCCATTCATTCTTGTCACAGCTACTTTGTGACGGCTAGTTTTCCCATTTAATATTCTGCTGTTTGCTTAAATAAGTACTGAAAAACTGTGCCTTTATAATTGGGAAAGTCTATCTAAATTTTTCTTGGGCCAATTTGGATACTAAGAACTGGCTCATGAGGTTCATATAGGAGCCACTGTGAAGCCAGGACTCGCTACTGTCCCCAGGAATGCAAGTTTTTGGAGGGGAATACTTTAAATCAATGAAGTCCTGATATGAAGCTGAAGGTACAGCCCTACAAGGGCTAGCCAAAAGGCTTGTTTTATTTTAGTAAGGGCTCTGTTTTAATAAGTGCACTAAAACCTGGAGGTTGGCTGTAACCATACCATGTGCAAGCTGCCATGATGCAACCAAGGCCAGAGCTTTGCACCATAAGGCATTTTGATCAGGGTCAAGTTGTGGTTTAGATTTTGGCCTGTGTGTACCATTATGAATTTGACAGGCTCACCAGCAGTTTGCAACCCTGTTAAGAGAGAAACCCAGCCACTCCTAGCCCCTCTTCTGTGGGTCTGTCCTCAACCCAATAAGTGGCTTGAGCAGCTCATGAGCAATAGTGGCCACCTGAGCTGATAGTTAGAAATACTCCATACTCTCCTATATCCTTCTGCCTCATCCTCACTTGACAAAATCCCATCTCTGACTATAAGGGAAATTCTCCACATATATGTTATTTCTGAGTACTTGGTGTTGTCATCAAACTCACAGAGGATGCACTCGATCCCCTTGCCCAAATCATCAGTAAAGATATTAAAAAGAAGTGGCTCCAATACTGAGCCCTGGCAAGTAGCACTTGTGACCAATCACCAACTGTATTAAAGCTCTTTCATGGCCACACTTTGGGCAGACTCTCTGGCCAGAGTTTAACCCATCAGACAGTTAGATATTAGGATAAAGGTTGGACTCAATGACCCTGGAGGTCCTTTCCAGCCATGATGATTCTGTGATTCTGTGACTGCATGTCTGTCCAAATCATTCGCAGCTGGTTTTTCCAGAAGAATGCCCTGGGAAATGGAGTCAAAAGTTTTACTGAAATGCTGGAAGACAACATCCACTACCTTTCCCTCACCCACTAGGCATGTCACTTTGTCATAGACAGAGATCAGGTTGGTCAAGAAGGTACTTGCCTTTCATGAACCCACCCATGCTGACTGGGCCTAATTACCCAGTTATACTGTAACTTGTGTGAAATGGCACTGGAGATGATTTGCTCCATAGCCTTCCTTGGCACTGAGGTCTGACTCACATGTGTAGTTCCCCAGACTATTCCTGGGATGCAGCAACAAGAAGAGGACAGAATCCAAAGGCATCACCTTTCAGTACCAACAGGCTACAGAATTTGCTACACAAGGGGATGAAGGATGATGCAGATGCAGCTGACACTCTTTCTGGTCCAAACTGCTCCATTCATGCAGCTAGAGGTTTTCATGAAGACCATATAACGGTGTAATGCTGGGCACGGACTGCTGAAGAAAGCCTCCTGCCCTGACTTAGATTCTGAATCACTGTATATGAACTGAAATCAAAATTAAGAGCAACCCACGAAGACACATTAAAGGAAACAATAGAATGATGGGAACTGTTATGTCCAATGCCAGACAAATCAGAAAAATTTATGATAGAGAAAAATGTGTTCATTTTCTGATCATTTGCACTGGACATATGTATTAGATATCACCAATTTGTGGGAAGCTGAGACCGTAAGCAGCATGCGTGCATGACAGTGTTATCAGTAGGAAACAATGGGCTGGCAAGATAGTAGAGGAGTTAATTTTATGAGTGAGACACTTAGATGTACAATAGATGTTTACGATCTGCATTGCATTGCATTCAACCACTACTGCTTATCCTGTGGGATGTAGCGTGACAGAAATTTTATATTACCTTTTTGAATGTGTCTTTTGGCTACTCTGATTCTCTGAACAACACCTATAAAATGAGTGTTCAGCCCCAAAGTGGGATTAATCCACAGCTGCACTGCAGCATAGTAATGACACAATGTTTTATCTTCTGATTTGGGCAAGTAAGTCAGAGCTATAGCAACAAGCAGCTCCCAGAGGTACTGCTGGAAGAAGAATCTCTGCACTCTCCTGGAATTTATCTGTTCAAAGCCAGGGGCACAGACTGTCAAAGGTTAGTGCTGGGCCAGCCGCTAGATGAATGACAGATGCTCTCTATTAGCCCCTTTGCCTTCCCAAAGGGGAAGAGAAAGTGAATAAAAGAAAGAGAGAACCACTGGAAAGGATTGGAAAGGAAAACTATAACTGTTTTAATGAAAATAATATCAGTAAAATTAAATATAGAAACATTATAGAAATTGACTACTGAACCAAACGTCCCCAATGTCATTGTTATCATTGATGCTGTGGGCAGGAACTGGAGAAGTCCCAAACTGCCCAGAGGCAGACAGGAACTGGGTTTTGTATCTTGATTTAGAAACACATGAGGTAAAATTGAAGACAGAACAGACAGAGTGCTCTTCAAAGGGCATCCATTTAAGAAGACAGCTTGACCCTTGCAGTTTCTTAGCTTTATAATTAATATGACATCTACAGAATTCCTAGCTGGTCAGGTCAGGGTCACCTATCTTGTCCACTCATCTCAGGAGATGTAGTCTGTTGCTTTAAAGAAACCCAATGTGACAGACAAGATTCTTCCTACCATCCAGCCTAAATCTCCCCTGGTGCAGCTTGCAAACATTTCCTCTGGTCCTATTTCTTGCCACCAAGGAGAAGAGGCTGCCCCTAGCCTTATTACAACCTCTTTCCAAGTAGCTGTAGAGAGCAACAAGGTGTCCCCTCAGCCTCCTTTTCTCTAGGCTAAACAATCCCATTTCCATCAACTTCTCCTCATAGGACTTTTGCTCCAGACCCCTCATGATCCTCACTGCCTTTCTCTGGACACAGTCGAGCACTGCTATGTCCTTCTTGTAGTGATTGCCCCAGAACTGAACACAATATTTGAGATGCTGCTTCTATAGTGCTGAGTACAAGAGGACAGTAACCTGCCTACTTCTGCTGTCCACACTATTTTTAATACAAGCCAGAATGCTGTGGGCCATCTTGGCCGCCTGGGCAAGTTCTGGCTCACAGTCAGGTGACAGTCAATACCACCAGGTCCTTTTCTGGTGTGCGACTTTCCAATCATGCTTTTCCAAGTCTGTAGCCCAACATGGGGTTGTTAGGATGCAAGTGCAGGATTCAGCACTTGGCTTTGTTGTACCTCACACAATTGATTTTGGCCCATTGAAGTGCCCTTTCTAAATCCCTCTGCAGACCCTCTCTATCCTCTGGCAGATCAACACACATGCCCTGCTTGGTGTCATCTGCAGCCTTACTGAGGATGCACTCAGTGCCCTCATCCAGAAGTAAAACAGATGACAGGCAAACAGTTCTGTGTGTTTGTGTTGCTGGGCAAGGCAAGATTAATGAAGCCATTGTACTAGTGTTAGTTGGCAGAACACTTACATTCTTATTGCCATGGCTCATAAAGTTCACAAATGCAACCTCATTTATCACCAGAACATCTCTAGTAACTACCTGAGGAGGTGCCAGATGGACAGGGAATAAGCTTTTCATGGAGGAATAGACTTAAATCACTCTTCTGCACTTGAAGCCCAATTCTTGTTTGGCATTTGCAGAAGTAAAAAGGCCGCAATAAAATAAGAATGAGAGCAGAAGTCTAAGTACAGCCCTGACTGCTACCTGTGCTAGCTGGGTCTAGTTCATTTATCGGTGTGAACCAGAAGTGCAAAATCTTGAGGGGTATCCTGGCTGAGTATTGTACGTGAATGTTTGACTGTTGTTTGCCTGAACTAGGAAGTTTCATTGACAGCAGATGGAAGCCATTTAAAAGCGTCCCTATCATGTTTGGTTTTTCCATTCTATTCTTTGCCTTGTTTTCACTGAAATCTCGCAGCGCACCCTCTGGCAGCCTCTGGCCTAAACCTTCTGCTGTAGCTGAATACATCTGGATTCAGATGTATTTTAAATTCTAGCCCTGAAGCCTTTGGGATTCCCACACTCCATTTCATACCTCTGGAGTTTGTGTTTCTGTCTCTAGCCTTTGTGTCTTCATAGGACCTTCCTCTGAAAGGCCACACTATTATACTTCTACAGTGAGCAATAAGGCATATAAGACTCTATTAAACCTGAAATCCACAGTGTAAAATGGATGTCAAACCAGATTAAATTCTTTTGGATCCATTTATTGTTTAAAATACACAGGGTGGATAGAGGCTTGTTAGCTACCAGTTATTGTTGTGGTAATAGTAAATATCCTATCAGTCAAGAGCAGTTCAAGCTGCCATTGTCCTAACAGGTTTTTACTTCTTACTGTGAACTCGTTTCTGAGCGAGAATGGAGTTTTGGAAAAGAAAATTTCTACCATTAGATAGTTATAATCATTAATGAGAAAGAAGAAATGTTTGAAGAAAGGTCAAAGTCTGATTTTTTTAATGAGATAGAGTTTTAAGGAGAAAAGAGCAAGATATATCCCTTCCATGAATTAGTTCTGAGTTTTTAAATTCACTAATTGGTTAATGTAAAAAGCATGAGCAGAAATGAGTGCAGACTAAATCTTCATTCCCATCCTTTATAGATATGACTATTTTTGAGCTACCTGATTTACGTGTCATTGCTGGCATTAAAAAACTGAATGCCCAGTCATTTCATATTGTATTGTCTTTCATGATGTGAAAAGATCTTGGTTTGTATTTCACTGGCTGGTTATATATCTGAAAACTGATAAATGATTATGGATGTTTTAATCGTCTAGTTAAATGCTAGCAAGGTGTGCTCGGGTAAGATTTACAGCTGTGTTAAGTGTTACAGGCTTAAGCATAGTTATAGCTTTGACTCTTTTAACTTCTGCTTGACCATCAACACTGAGTCTCCCCTGTCACCCGTAAATCGCATTAAATTGGGTTTTTTTGTCATTGTTTAGGTACTCTTCTGCTTATCACCATCAACAAGATCCTTCTTTGAATTAGAGGCCCTTAACAAAAGAGTTTCAGACAGTGTTTATTTAGGTAACTTATCACGTGTGACTCATAACAAGGTATTTCCCAGGTGTAACTGTCACAGGTAGCGATGCTTGCAGGATTGAGTCTAAGTGGCACGGACAAGTACAACTATTAAACCTGTTGCTACCCCTGTTCTTTTCACAGCCTTACTCTGTCCCAAATTACCTTTTATTTCGTAAATTAAAACGTTGAATTTTAAGTAAAAACTGACAGTTGGGAAATATTTTTCCCTCCACTTCTTTCTAAAGAGAAGAGGAGTCTTGAAGGACACGTGGAGATTGTGTCTATACAATTACGTGTTGTGCACATCCTGTGAGGGCCGAGGGGTGCACTGATCAAGTTGACAGTGTTCTCAGAGCGTAAACAAGGAATTTAGATTTCTTAAAGATAACTTGATTTGAAAACCGATTATTTCTTCCTATTTTTGAGCCACTTTTACAGGCACAGGTCATTTTTTCCAATCAATACATGTTTCAGTCCTCATCAGGAAGCTGATAGGCTGTATTTTCTGTTGGCTACGATTAAAAAGCTATAAATCATGTACTATCTGCATGTTCCGTCTTGCAATTTGGCTGCAGGAGAATGCACAGGACAAATAAGTTGGGAAAGGGATCTTCCAATTCAGTGTAATTATCATAGAACACCTTTGTATTATTCAGAAATTAAGGCTTTTTTGTACATCAGTATGAGAGTCTGCATAAGTGAGCAATTCACTTTAAACTGGGTGCGTGTTTTTCTTGCATCTCTACCCACAGAAGCACCCATGTTTTCTGTGACGTAGTGAATGATGTACTGAGAAATATGAGTCCGTAGTGCGCCCGGGGGTGGCAAAGATGACCAACACAAACCTGGCTTGAATCAGAATAGTGTGGCCAGCAGAGGTACAGTACTCAGTGCTGAGGATACCACAACTCAATTACTGTTCAGTTCTGGGCCTCTCATTACAACAAAGTCATTGCGGTGCTGGAGTGTGCCCAAAGAAGGACGTTAGTGAAGGGTCTAGAGCACAACTCCCATGAGTAGCAGCTGAGGGACCTGGGAGCTTCTAGACTGGAGAAGAGGAGGCTGAGGGGAGAGCTTAGCACCGTCTTCAATTTAGCACTCTCTTCAAGAGGTCAGAGCAACATGAGGATTAGTCTCTTCTGCCAAGTAGCAAGGGATAGAATAAGAGGAAATGGCATCAAGTTAGTCCAGAGGAAGTGTAGTTTGGATCTTAGGAAAAATGTGTTGACTGAAAATGTTGTTATGAATTGGAAGATCTGCTATGATACTAAGTGGAAGAATGTTTGTGTTCTGAAATCTATATCTTATTTTAAATGCATCATGTTGCCATTCAACAGAAACTATATTTTTACCAGTGAGTGTGTAAAAATTTGCTTCTAATTTCAGTGACAGATGGATGAACTCCCGTATTAATTAGTCACTGTGTAATTGTGGTATGACAATTTTTCCAGGTAAAGACAAACACAAAATTATGTAGCTTAGTAATTATATTTCAATAGCGCCATTTAAAAAAAGTAAAATATTTCCATCGCTTTCTTCTGTCTTTTAGAAAAATTATAATTTATCATCACAGTCACAACTTGTGAGTACAATCCATCAATAAAATAATATTACAGTTGTTTAGTTGTTAAATTATGATCCATTTTGAATAGTTTAACACCCCCTGGGATTCTTTATATATAGTTTCCTCTGGTGTTTATTTTTTAATTTGTAACGTACCACAGAAATCAGTTACAGTGATGAATTTCTGGTTTGCGGTTATTAGTTTTTTTAATTAAGCATTTTATCTTGCTGGCTGCAGCCAAATAAATATAATTTACACACAGAGCAGTCTATTATAGTCATTCAGTGCATGTGGCTTCAATTTTTTCTATCCAAGTTCTTTCCCAGTGGCTAGCTAACAATACAATGTAGGTTTAAAAAGCTGCATAGCAATTATTAGCACACATAACATGTTACCATGTAAGGAGAGATCACTGATAGACTTTACAGGAAAGACAATTTCGATGTTTTAGAGTTTACCATGTTTTTCAGAATATCTATTTTACATTTATGCTATTATTACTTAATATTTGTACTACTTAATTGATCAATTGTAATTTATTTGTATAATCTTATAACAGCGATAAGTCATATTCATAGAAATGCTGATGTTCTGTAACAAACAGATTCTGTAGACTGTTCTTTTCCATCTTTACCTCAGAAGATCTGGGCAAAACCTAGGCATTTTTCTCAAAATTCATGAAGCACATTCATTTGTACTGCACCACAAGCTGCACCAGCTCCTCAGTTCTCCACTCTGTGCTGAGGAAGGAGTCAGGTTTAATTTGTTCTGAAAGTAGATTCTTCACATGTGATCATATCAGAAATTAAAAGACCATTTTCTGTTAAGTCCTTTTGCACTTACAGCTTTGCATTGTCCTTACAGCTAAAATTATGTTAGTAACTAGCCAGGATAGCCAAGATTACATTATTGCTTTCATGGTTTGGAGCAATTTTATCGAGCCATGTTACCTAAGAGCACTCTGGAGCAAAGTCTGTGTGAGAAGCTCTTCAAATTGCCTGAACCATGCAGTTCCTGCACCATCTTGTAATTCTCTGCATAAAGCCCCCAGTCATCAACAACAGTAATTCTGTGGCAGAGTGCTGCAAAAAAACCTGCAACTTGCAGATTTAGGGAAGGCTGGGGGGGAAACAAACTCATGTTGTATGTGGACATATAACCTTTTAAACATAAAGCATTGACCAAGTCCAAGACTAGGATATGATCCTGCAACACCTAAGCTCCTCTCTGAGAGTGCATTTAGAAGCAGGAGGGTCCTTTCTGAATCTTGTGACTCCACAGAAGGGTCTCTTGGCAGCTCTGTCTGACTCTGTCCCCCGTGCAGTAAACAAGACTGAGGTGAAAAGTAAAATCACTGAACAGAATTAAGTATTCACAGAATCAGGGAATTGTTTTCATTGGAAGAGACCTTTAAAATCATCAGGTCCAAATCATTGACCCAATACTGCCAGGTCACCACTAAATCATATCACTCAGCACTACATCTACTTAAATAATTCCAGGGATCATGACTTTATCACTGCCCTGGGCAGCCTGTTCCATTGCCTGATAAACCTTTTTGTGAAGAAATTCTTCCTAACACCCAATCTGGTGCAACATGTGTCCATTTCCTCTAGTCCTTCTTGGTATTACGCTGTGATACTATTTTGTATGTGCAGTTTCATAGGTATTTTTATTGCGTTTTTCCTTTACTTTCTACTAAATTATAGGATATTTTATTTCATGACACTGTTACAAAGGCATGCCATGATTTGTGCAAATGCAGACATTAGAGAACGCTGCTCTTCATGCTTTGGCTATGAAAATTAACATTATTAGTTTAATAACTTAATAATCATGTAAGTATTAAGACTTTATTTTCTTTCATACAGCAAATCTGCAAATGTACGAATAATAAGGAATTATCTGTTGACCCATAAGATTCTTGAGAATTGTTCCTTTTCACACATAATTTTCCTGAAATCATTTACAGCATATTTCATCCTTTTGCACTTTGTCCCTCAGCATTATTGGTTGTTAATTGCCGGGTCACTTAGGAATTTAATTACAGCACTCATGTATTTCCCTTAGGGTACTGATTATCCACTTCTCTTTCCCTTGATAGAAACAAAAGGCTCTCATGAAATTACTCTTTGGCAGGGCTGTGATGTTGCTGCAGTTGAACAAAATTTTTTCAGGATATCAGACAAAAAAATTGTCTCTGCCTAATTCATCTAGTGAGTGCACTGAAAATAGAGGTGAGAGTCTGCTGGAAGAGCTTCTTTACCTTCAAAGAAGCAAAGCAAGCATGCTTATAATTGTATTAAAAGGAAAATTACTGGAAAAGTAGGTAATGCATATTTTCATACAATACATAAACGCATTCTACAGTTGTGACAGGAAAAATCCTTTTCTGCAAAGGTACACAATGCCACCTCTAGCTTTGTGTCTCCACAAGCATGTCAAGTGATCCCTCTTAGAAGTACTTTACTTCAAATAGTAGTTGAGCTTATACCTTTCCAAAACTTAGAAAAATATTGTCAGGGAACCTCACCATTAGAGAGAAATGTTTTCCTTTATGGTTTGAAGTCATCAAGCCCAGGTAGGAGTGACAGGTTTTGTCATTACTATTGATACTTGGTGCATGTGGGTGTCTTAACTTTTTCCCTGTATGCCTGGAATATAATCATAATATTACCAGATGTTTGTGGCATCCTTCCACTGGTTTTTCGCTAGGCATGATGAGTATACAGCTTTTATTCTTCTCCAAGATTGTAGCAGCACAAGACGGTAACACCACATTAAAATACATTCTGTTTAATGCAAGATGATATTAAATACATCAGGATGCTGAGAGAAAAAATATTGGCTTTGTAGAACAACTAGCTGTTGGATTAAGTTTCCTAAAAAGTTATGTGACATTTTAATTTTGTTCTAACACCTAGATGCATTCTGCTATAGCACATTTAAGACTTTGTCACAGTCTCAGAGCATTTTTCCAGTCTTTTTTTTGGATCTTTTCGTAAAGAGCCTTTTCCACCTTCTTTTTTGTGCAGTCTGGGATGTTCTCCTTTTACCTTCATCAGGAAGAATCCCCCCTCACTGCAGATCTCTCTTTATCTCAGATTTTAACATTTCCTACATAGCAATATGTGGAGCAACACTATGGCTGTAGTTTGCTCTTATGGTGCTAGTACTTTCCACCATGAAATATAGTTTTTGTGTCTAAGTCCAAATTAACTTACTACCCATGTGTTGTACCCATGGTGTAGTGTGTTAACATGTCATTAACATGAAGGCACACATTCAGAATTATGGGAAGCACACTATACTCTCACGAACTTCTGCAATGGTATAAACTATATCTTTACTGAAAATCTATTTCCAGTACTATCTAGTTTTGGTTTTGACATCTCCTTAATAATATATGTGTAATTGACCATGTATTTGACTAGCCTAAATGGGACTTTCTTTCCCAGAATAATTTCGGTAACGGCGTCTCAGCACACAGCAAATAAATATTTATGTAAGAAATACAGTCTCCTTAAGTTTGACTAATTACCTCCTCATAACTGCAGCAAATGCTTTACAGAAGTCCATGTATTATTTTATGCCATACTTAAAACAGGGATAATATGTCGATGTACCATGAGCTGCTCATGCCTATCACAGCCCAGAAGAGGAAATGTTAATCATCTAGAATCCAGAGAGGAAACAGTTTTGAAAGATAGAATGAACACAATTTCACCAGTTACTGCTACCTTCCAGTCTTTAAAGGCAGATAGCAGCAGCCTACAAGTTGATACACGTATTAATGAATTGTTTAATTAATTAATTAATTAAACACACTTTTAATGAATTGTTTTACTGATTTGACTATTCTCAGATGGTAAAGCATTCTTTGTCTTTCATTCGTGATATTTCTTTCTGTATCCTTTTTCATTTGACATGTTTTATTCACGAATAGTTGCTATAAGTTGCTGGACTTCAAAGAGGAATAGCTATTTAAGAGTACGTAATATCTTTTCATCTCTGTATAGCAATCAACACAGCGAAGACATTTCAGTGCTCTGACAAGGATCATAGAAAGTTCACAGCAAGAGCCTTATGTGCGTGAATAACAGTCCTCTCTTTCTGTTCAGTGTCTCTTAATGTTTACCTTAAAGCATAGAACACTAAAGGCGGCTAGGGTTTTTATCTCAATATTTACACTTTTAAAAAATCCTATATGAATTTTAATATATTTATTTAGTTATATGTGCCTACCACATAGCTCTTCTGAAAATAGGGGGTTCAGGGTGTACGGAAGAGTTAGTTTCTTTTCCTTTCTCAGGTTTCTTTGATCACACATTCCTTGTATGAATTGTATACCATAAACTATTTATTTCAATACTTGGCTAGTGACAAGTGAACATAACAAAATTTACCAGAAGCAGCAATAAACCATTACAAACTGTATAAACTGTATATATTCATAGCCCATAAATGTTAATGCTTGGGTGGTTTCATTATACATGCATGAAAATTCCACCTATGTATTAACTGCATAACAGAGCAATTAAAATTTAAGTCCTTACCAAATTAAACTGTTAGAAACAGACAAATTTTTCATTGTGATAATGTGAAAAATGTTGAAAACTCTTCAGAAATACTTTTTCCTGGAAATATTTGCACAGGTAAGCCTGGAAAAAGGAAGGTAACACCTCACTCCTACTGAGTTATTGCAGTTTTAGTTTCAACATCTTCCACTATGTACCCGTTATTTATTTACATATTCAAAACATTAACCTTTTAATGAAAGTTTTTTCTCAGATATAATGGGCTATTTTGTCTTTTAGTTTGTCACTGCATATGTTCCCTTTGGAGAATATATTTGATTGAAGTGGCATTGTGGCAGATCCCTTAAGGCAGAGTCAATGAAATAATTTTCTGAGGTCAACCTAGTGAACAAAAACCAACTAAATGGAGCAGATGTCTAGAAATAATTATCTGAGTTCCAATTCCCAAATTCTTCAGAAAGGACACAGGGGAACCATTTGTAACCTATTGTTTCTAAGAACAAGATGACTGTGACCACCTTTGGAGAAATTTAGAACAAGCTTTTCATCCCATTCTCATCTTCACTCAATGTATGGTGGTTTTATTTATTTTTTAATTATTCCTTGAAATTCTCTAGAAGTAAATGCAAAGAGTACCTGTCTTCTATAGCCATGAATTATCCATCACTGTTGTCTTTGAGCTGTTGTGTATATATTAGAGGAATGAAAAACAAGATACCTTCAACAAACTTAAAGTAACACAGCTCTGAACTGAACTCAGTGGTTCAAAATTCCTGACACAAATGTTTTAGTTAGAAAAGTGTATTTAGAACTTCCTTACCTTAGAGAATATTCAAAAGATCATACAAACCAGCCCACTGAAAAATGCACACCTGCATTTTTAATTAACATTTTACATTGATAAATGGAAAGAAAATTTAGAACAACTGTGTATTTCATCAGAAGGTTTCTTTCCTATGATGTAACATATATTCCTAGGTTACAAAAAGCTCACAATACCTTGCTCCCACATAAACAGGACTCAGCTTCAAGCAAGAAAGTTGTCTGAATGTATATTTTATTAAAAATCAGTGGATAATACTTTGAAAGATTTATAGCAAGTATTATCACAATTTCAGTTCATGATAATCCAAACTAAAGAAGACTAATTTTCTTAGGTTTTTCACCTTATTCTAACACAGACTTATAAAAAGATCTCCCTGCACAATATTTTGGAACATGCAGATACAAAACTATGACAAAAATGAAACTTCCCTCCTACTGTCAAAATGAAAAAATAGTCATTTGCCACAACTCACATGTCAGATCCCATTCAGTTCTCCTTGAAGAGTTTCTCCATAAACAGGAAATATTTGCATGTTTTTCTGGTTCATAGTATCAAAGAATTCAGAGCTGTACATCACATTCAAGGCCCTAAATGTACTCTTTACAAGAAGTCTTTACAGACAGTGAAACCATGGTGATTCCTCTGTGCACTAGAGCATCTTAATGAGAGCTTATAAATGTGATCCATTTTGGTGTATTGTGAGACATACAGCTGGTATAGAATTTTTAAGAGACTAAGCAGGAGAGGAAAAGCCGTTCAGGGACACTCAAACCTTGTGATTGTGCTAGTAAAACAAAAAGTGCTAGGGCAACAGACCAGGCAGGAAATCTATATTCCCAAATTGTTAGAATGTCGACATCCCTGCAAAATTCTTATGCACAGTCTGGTTGTTAGCCCAGTCTAGGCATGATTCGCCGCAGTAATCCTGACCAAAATTATTCTGTTTCAGAAACCGAGAAAGTGTAGCAAAATTCTAACAACTAACACAAACATGACTTCATGAGTCCTCAAGCTCCACATTTGCAGCAGTGTGTGAGAATTTCACTGAAAATCGTATCTGTCATAAACGAAGTTTGTGAGCTATGAGATATGCAACAATTAATTCCTGTAATTGCAAGGAACTTTTAGTCCCCATATTAAGGCACTCCACACATTGTAACTTGCCTTCTGAAGGGTAAAACTCCGTCTTTTCTGCACCATTGCACAGACTACTCTCATCTGGTCCAACTTTCCCTTTCTCTCCAAAGGGCTCTTGAGAAGATATTATTTAATCTATTTTTAATCTTCTTCCATAATATCAGTTTCTCATTTTATGCAATTGCTTTCCAGGGGTCTTTTTTATTTGTCTTCATGCAATGAAGACTCTAAAGTTAAACAGTCATTAACAGAGTATTCAGAAAACTACTGTCTTTTATTTATGTAGGCAAATAAGCTGCACACCTGAAGAAAATCACATAGACAGCCGTGCTATAACAAAAATTGATATTTGAATCCTTAACTCTTCTTAGTTTACTTTTATCCTTGCAGATTTCCATTCTTTCCTCTACCTTTTAAAATGTTTTTTAAAGTTATTCTACCAATAAAATGACATTATTTTATTTTTGCATCTTAATTTTGAAGTGACCCCACTTGTTTGCTTGAGCAGCATTGCATTAATTTTTTCATGTAAATTACCAAGTAGAACTACGTACTCTTTAAGAGAACACATTGGTGAGGTGTTAGGGTTCAAAAACTCAGTGTCTCATATATGTTTGAGGGAACTAACAAGCATGACGTACTTTAACTATATATAGCACGTATATAGGAGTGATTTTCTATTTTAGTGAATAAAATCAGTAATTTAGTTTCAGTTGTTAAAGATTTATAAAAAAATAAGGTTAGATTGCTTTAAGCTACAGTCTAGTTTATGTAGCTTTTTAAGTTGTTGATAAACATAAATCAGAGTTCACTTGTGGGTTTCAGAGTACCGGGAAAAATCGCACTGGAGGCAAATAATTCATCTAAGGTTCACATTTGGTTCATGTACAGCATGATAAAACGTAATATAGAAAATAACAATAAAATTGTATAGACACTACAATCTTTTAGAAACAGAAATTGATTCCTTCCATTTAATACTTACAGTCATCAACACAGCTGTCTTATTTGTTGATACCTATTTTTAATCTCCTTAGAACTGAATCAATAATGGCACTCCATAAACAAAGGCAACCAGACCGTATCCTTACTGTTACAGATACCTGTGACAAATAGATTGTTTTCAAGCAACTGCTGATCTAGCAAACAGTCCAGAAATCTGGCAAGCAGGTCCTGTTTGCTCTGAGCCTCTTCCCTGAAACTGTGGTTGGCTGTAAGTCTGTACTACAAAGGAAATACAAATTCTCTTGTAAATAGTCAGAATCTCTTTACTTTTTACTCTGGAAAATATTAGCAGTAAAATATTGGTTACATTACCTCATCAGATATCAAAGCAATGAATAGGGAACAAACAAGGAAAGTGACATTTAATTAGAAAAATTGCCTATTTCATTTCTTCTACAACTTCCATGGCTTCTCTGACGGTGATCTCCTTAATGTCTATAAGTATGTGTGGGGTAGGTGTCAGGAGAATGGAGCCAGGCTCTTCTCAATGTCATCTGGTGATAGGACAAGGCACAATGGGTGCAAGCTGGAACATAAGAGGTTCCATATAAATATCAGAAGGAACTTCTTCACTGCTCTAATGGAGCATTGGAACAGGCTGCCCAGGGGGGCTGTGGAGTCTTCTTCTCCAGAGACATTTAAAACCCACCTCGATATGTTCCTGTGCGACTTGATCTAGGTGATCCTGCTCTGGCAGGGGGATTGGACTAGATGATCTTTCGAGGTCCC
>JAOXOE010070050.1:0-29754 GCA_028565055.1 Phoeniculus purpureus
CTGAAAGATCATCTAGTCCAATCCCCCTGCCACAACAGGATCACTTCACTGGAGAAGTTATACAATCAGAATCACTCTGGGTTGAAAGGGACCAACTAATGAGCAGTTGAGCTTTATCAGCTAATGATCCCTCCCCGCTTGAGAAGGGAGACCCATAAAAGGAGATAGATTTAATGAAATAGCCAAGCTGGTATAGACAGTTACACTCAGTCCAGCAAATGCATACTGGCCACAACAAATGGGAAAGCAGGCCTCAGGATCAGGAGAAACGTGAGCAGAAGCACAAAGAGAAAAGCTGCAAGCTAAAGATCCCCTACTCTATAACAAACTTCCCCCTTTATACTGAGCATGATGTTTATGGTCTGGGATATACCTGTGGACCAACTCAAATCAGGTTTGGCAGACCCAAAGCTGCTAATGACCTGTAGACCATTGACAGACCCGTGATTCTGTCCCTGCAAGACCAGGAGAAGTGTGAAGAAACTATAATTGAAATGTTTCTCCAGATTACTGGTACTCGGAACATTTAGATTCGTGACTTGTTAGGTGTGTGCCATTTTCATGGGGCTTTTTTGGCATATCGTCTAAAGTTCATAATCAGTAATTTTCTTTCTCTGCTACAGTATTCCAAAGTTGACATATAAATCACATTTTCAGCAGATTCCTTCATACTAGAATGAGTGTGCAGTTTATTTCACACCGGTCAGGTTTATGTCCCCCAAAATGTGATTTCTAGTTAATGATAAATAAATCTTAGACAGTTCAAACCCTAAATAGATGCTGCATTGAGTTTTTGGGGTACAGTGATTTCTACAAAGCTGATGGCAATTGCTGCCAGTGTTTCCATGTTGTGTTAAGCATTGCTTTGTATACTGAATTAGTGTAATTATAAAAATTAAACTGACCCCAAACATATTTTAGTACTTAAATTTACACCACTTCATAGAGAGATTTTAAAACATTACAGGTTCACTTTCAATTGGTTTATTCCAGTAAACTAAATAAAAATACACAAGACTATGACTTTTACTGGATTTGCATGGCAAGGTTTGGATAGCAGGGGAGGCTACAGGAGTGGCTTCTGTGAGAAACTTCTCCCTCTATTACCTGACAGAGACAATGCTAGATGGTTCCAAGATGGACCTGCCACCAGTCAAGGCTGAACCGAGCAGCGATAGTGATAGCCCCTCTGTGATAACATAGTTAGAAAGGTAAAAAACAAACAACTTACACAGCACCAGAAACAGTCAGAGAGTGGAATAAGAATACATGAGAGCAACAACTCTGCTGACACCAAGGTCAGTGAAGAAGGAGGGGGATGAGGTGCTTCAGGTACCACAGCAGAGATAACCCTGAAGCCCAGAGTGAAGACCATTGTGAGTTAGGCTGTGCCCATTTACCCAGCTTCTGTCATTTCTTACAAGGTTATACATTTAGAAAACTATTTACAAAGGAATGAAAAAAAAAAAAAAGAAGAAATTGAAAAAAAACCCCTAAACCTTTTTCATTTGAATTTCTATTATTTATATGAATAACAGGAGCGTTTATTACTTGAGAGATATATAGGAGTTGCTATGCAATATCTGCATCCTATCTATGAGCTTCAGTATTCAGAAGTATCATGACCCTAGTAAGCTGGGTGAACAGTCAGAAGCAGCCATAAACAGAAAAAATATGATCTGTGAAGAAGTGTTTCAATGTGAAATTGGCTTATATTTTACAGGAAATGCATTACCTCATTCACTGACCCCGACAAAAAAATAGAAGTGTACGTAAGCATTTATGATACAGAACACTTAATCTTGTAGCCCTAGGCAATGATCCTACTTATCACATGATGTTACTGCTAAAAACCAGGCATACAGAAAAATAGCATCAGAAATAAATCTAAAATATTCTTTAGCTAGGTTTGCTAGGAGTGTCAGTTGTGTGTGAATCTAACCTGAAATACCGATGGGAAATTGTTGAAATAACAGACTTTATAATACAAAATTATACAGAAGAATATGCATTAGAAATGCAAATACATAATATGCTGAAATATAATGGCCTGTCTGCCTCCTGTAGTAGGATTAATTACTCGATTTGGAATTTCTGTTTTGTTAGTCTTTGCAGGCTCTTATAAATTTTAATCTAATAAAAGTGACTTTTACAAAGCTTTAACTGAACCAAGATTATCACACAATTTACTTCAATAATTAAAGAATTGTAACTATTAAAAAATCTTCCTCTCTCTTATGTTCTCTACAATTTTTGTCCCTTGGGTCACCACATGTAAAATACAACCTTGCAAAACACGTTTTGATTCTGAAGCAGCCAGACCTATTAGAATTTTGTTTCCTTATCACTCATTTCAGGATTTAATTAAACATTTCTTTCAAAATCCGGTCTGTCTGCAAGGTAAATTATTAGTGTTCTGACTTGAACTGGTAATATTTTTGTTAAAGGCCATTATTGAAGTTCTCATTCATATATTTCTTCCTAACTGATCTAGGTTCTACAAGACTTCCTCTTGTTCTACAAGACTTCCCTACACGTTTGGAGGTAAGCACGACCGTCCAAAAATATATCTGCAGTGAGCTGAAGTTGAAATTGATGCCCTTGTGTCTGCTTAGACCTAGGATAATCAAGCCATTCTGAGTCTTGAACAACTCCTGGTTCCCATGCACACCTCTGGTGTAAGAAGAGATATGTGCACAAAGGAACTACAGGAACTTTCCATCACATGCTCCTCCAGTCTCAAAAAGGATGTATGAATCAGAATCAGTACTGGTCCCCTAGATACCTTCACATTGCACGCAGCCAGGGAATATTTGGTTCAGTGAATCAAACTAAATCTGGCAATATTTAAACATCTTGAGAAACCTGAAATATAGGTGGAGAAATCTTATTTGATCTATGATCCAGCTCCCATAGTGCTAAATTATTTGCTAGGATGAATATCTGCAGATCTACAGCCAGTGAGGAACTAGCCTGTAAAAATACAGGAAAATTAGTTATGAACTACAAGTAGATAGTAATTTAAAATTATAAATCCCCTATCCACATGAGCCCTTGAATAGCAGTTGAATATTTTATGAAAGGTATCCTCAGGCTGTTGAGTTTGGTGATGCTTTTAAGGTCTTTAAATATTACACAAATCTCAACTCCTATCTCTGCAGAAAGAATGTCTGTGTGATTTTGGAGGAAAAGATAGACTAAGTGCTTCTAGGCAGTTCAACATAAGAGCACAGGACACAGAGCACACTGAAAACACGAAGAAGGGACGGATTCAAGTGCAACTTGAATGTGTTCCATTTGGTGAGTAATTTTTATATCCTCATAAAATGTGGGTTTCGAAATATAACATGTAGTCCTCTGCTAATTACGGCTTGCAGATATTTGGCTGCACTCCCTCCAGATTAGGTTTTTGTCTACCGTTCCTAGCTTAGGAAATTATTTAATGACACTTGTTGCTTCTGCTGTAATATTTGAAGTCCCAGCTGAACAATACTGTTTCTATTAAGTGAAGGCTGACACTTTTCATAAAACAGAGATGATCTCAAGCTAAACTGCACTTTGGTCTTCCCAGACAGCTGGAGGAGAAGATCCTTCAGGATACCTCTCATAACACACTGTACTACCTGCTTTGACATGTGTGTGGTGGATGCTACATGGCCAAGGCATGTGGATACTTTCATTCCATCTCCAGTTGCACCTCAGGGCCCACAGATGTGTGTGAAAGTGATTTCAAGTCATAGATGATCTGTGCTTAGCCTCTAGGCAGTTTTGGTAGATCACAGGAGGTGTCAAATCTTGTTCTCCACAACAGCTCTGCTACTCCAGGAGCAAATTGGACAAAATGCACTCTTTACCATCAAGATGGAATTTAAATATATTCACTGAGAACTATATTCACTCTATAATGTATGTATTTAGTCTGAAGATGCCACCTCTCTTTAAGTGTGGGTGAACTTAGAGACCATTATGTAGTTCCCTAAATACAACAGTTCTATGCTAACGGAAGCACTGCAGTGTTTATTCACCAGCAGGTCACTTCTGATGTATTCTTTGTCCTTTTCCCTTCTGCTCATGGTTTTTGTCACTAGCATCCAGCACTGTTAGCTCTTACATCAATCCCAGGAAACAACACTTTTATTCAGAGCACAGTTACTGTCAAAACTTGAAAGAAACCAAAGACAAAAATTTGATTTACTTGAACCAGTGGAATATGAGAAGTATTGGAGGGGGCAAGGATCAAGGTCAAAGAGTTGGTAGGCTGTTTGGTGTCAGCTGTTTAGTTTGGAGAAAAGGAGGCCAAGGGGAGATGTCATTACCCTCTACAATTATCTGAAATACTTCTAGAGAACCATATGGATTTTTTGTTTTGTTCAGTTTACTTTCATTGTTTTCAAGCCTCTAAAATTCTGCCTCCTCTGCAGAGAAATCCAAGTCCCAAGAGAGCTGGCCATTACTTTCGTCTTTTCCTTTAGGATTTAAAATCCATCAACTAATTAGTTGTTCTGCTTGTATTCCCCTTCCTCTGAAGCAAATAGGCAGCACAAAAACAAAACACTACAAAAATGAAAATTACTTCCTGCCGTCCATATGAGACAGGAATCCCGGCTCAGTTAAGGATTTCTCCTAGTGGAGGAGAAAAAGCACAAGGGCGTGAACAACTGAATCTTTCCTCCTTCCTTTGGTGGTAATATTTTCCCTCAAAAATTTCTTCTCACTCCGCGTAACTCGCATGAATGTCCGCCTTATCATCGTTGTGACCTAAAAAACTTTCTTCATCAACCTGAGCACTCAGGCATCTGAACAAGATGAAGGAGGCAGATTGAGAGTGACTATTGTGCATGTTTTGAGAAACTGCTTAAAGATCTAAGGTTGAAAAGGAACTTGCAACTGAAAGAGCAGGAGAAAGATGAATGTAGAGCCAATTAAAGCCTGCAATAAAAAGGTAAGAACATCAAAAAGCATCTTTCTCCTCAAACTAGCATTTGGTGCAATGATGCTTGTTTTCAAAGCAGTACACAAACATTAATTATTCCTCACTACATGCTTCTGAAATAAACAAGAACCAGTTAATGCTAGCCAATAAAGTGAGAAGAAAGATAAAGGATATTAGGACGAGAGGTTATAGTGACTGAATATGCTGAAATTAAGGCTGTTTATGAACAAATAAAGGAATCAGTGAAACTAGTGATGATTATAACAGCATAAAGCTACTAAACTCTAGTCACTTGAAATTAGATGTCTAGACAAAACAAGTCAGTCTAGCCTTCCTTAAATGTACTTGAAGAAAAATAGCGACTTCTAAGTGTGTTTCACGTACCATACTAGGAGAAGTTCTGGGGGTGTCCATAACAGTTTTTGGCTATGGGCTAAGGGCTCAGCTGAGACTGGGAATTTGCTCATGACTTACGCTTTATTAAATGAGGAGACACAGTTCCATTCCTTTGTATCTACCAACTGCTTCTCTCCTTTTATACTGGAAGCTCTCCAGAAAGAGCTGCATTTTATTATGTGTATATTCAGTATATGAGACACACCATAGCTTTTACCTCTGCCTAGAGCTCCCGAGAGCTACTGTAATACAAATACATTCCCGAAGAAATAATGGTAATAACAAACCAGCTTTCCTTAATACATGTGAAATGACAAAGACCTTGTTGAAAAAGGGGAAAGAAAGGCCAATGCAGTAATAACAAAGCTATAAGAGTAGAATAAGGGAGTGTAAGCTGTAACCTATATAGTTTGGGGATGGCATGTAGAACTTTTGCTGCAACTACTGAACAGTTTTGCATTTAAAGGAAATATAGACTCTGTCTACAATAAAAAAAAAGACTTGCACTACTATGAAAAGAAAAACAAAATCCAAAATCTGGAGAAATCCAAAAAACTGACCAAATGGTGGAATTAATTCAGACTAATTACTGTCGTTGTGATTTCTAATAATTTGCTATAAACCAGCTTTTCTGAAGAAGAATGTCCTATATGAAAGAGGTGATTACAATCACAGAGTTACTGTATCTCTGGAAATTTCCAGGGAGAATTCCCTTAGTCTCATGTTTTTCCTCCAATTTATTTGAGTTCACTTAGTATAGTATTCACTTGGAATACCTTTGTGCAGTAGTCGAAATTCATTGCTTAATACTTTTGGATTAAGCCAGTCAAAATGTGGAGTAATAATAGTGCATGACTGTCCAGCAGTAACATTTTTCACGCCTGTAGGTTTTGTACAGGATTGCTGAGTGTAATTGCAGTAAATTATAAAAAGCTACTGAATTCATCACATTTATGCCTTTTAGAAAAGAGCAAGTGAAGGCCCAGATACAGTCTGAATATGTAATAAACCAAAAAGAACATTTAAGCCTAGAATTTTCATTTTCCATTTTCAGATCCCTTTTTCTCTTCTGTTTTCATACTTGTTTATTGAAAAACTTTCCTGAACTCCCATCACTGATGTGTCTGAATCATCAGCTTATAAATTGACTCATTCCATTAATCTGGTCTTGATAACATTCAGCCAAATTTGCATACAGTAAAGTACATCTATAGGCAAATTTTAGAAGAAAGAAACTAGTAGACTAATCCTGTTTCTAATAACTGTAATTAGACACCCTATGGTTATATGAATTTTGTGTATTTTGATCCCAGTACAATCTTTATTAGTGCTGCTGTATCATTTGGAGAATGATCATATTCTAACTCACTTCTTTGCTTTGAAATGAACCTTGTTAAACCCTACATTTTTCAGGAGAGTTTTCCCACTGAGATTCAGCCTGAGCCATGAAATGCAATGGAGAGTGGAAAACTTCCTTATCAGAGAGACTTGACACTGCAATTCAGCTCATATGGATCATGTGAGAAGCTCTAACTTTTGATTCCAAATTTAGACCATGGCAACCTTTAATCAGAAGTGACTTTGAACCCTTGTATGAGCTGGAATTCATTGAAGAGCTGCCTTTACATGGCTTCTCCTTGTGCCAGCCCATCACATACCAGTCAAATTCTGTCTGGATGTGATTTCAAGCAGGCATGCTAGAGGCTACTGAACTGCATCTTAACAGCATTGCTCTGTGTGAAACAGCATGACTACACACAACACAGCTCAATACAGAAACACCCGAGAGCCCCAAACACTCGGATGGCTCAGTGCAGCATTAATCATAGGTTGTAGGTCAAGTCTTGGACCAGTGAAGCAACATCAACCTGATGTTGAGCTCAAGCTAATCTGTCTCTCTTCCTGCAGGGTTCAGCATGCAGTCCCTTGACAGATAGTATAAATTAAAAACTGCTCCTCCAGCCTTCCAAAATATTCCTCCCAACGTTCCTGACCCTCCTCTTTATCAGGCACTAGTGTACCTCTGTGCAATAAACCGCTCCAGGGAGCAGCTCTGGGTGAAAACAACTTACACTTTTCTTTATGTTTTCTACAAAAATGATTTCTGGTCTGGATCAGTTCTCAGGGACGACTTACTGCACGATCAATTTAGGCAAGAACTAACTGTGTAGATAGTGATTGCAACCACGTGGACAACTAGAGCAGCTAACCTCTAATTCCTGAGCTAGGGTACTCACAGGACTCACTGGTATCTTTCTTGAAGCATAGGACTGCTAAGGCCTCTCTCGTGTACAGCTTGTCCTTTTATGACTTTTTATCCTTCACAGGTAGCAAGACAAGTCCTAGAATAAAGTAAGTGTTTAAAGAGCTCTTTGTGTCTTCTAAGATAGAATCATAGAATCATGGAATCATTAGGGATTGGAAGGGACCTTGAAAGATCATCTAGTCCAATCCCTCAATAACTATACTTGAAATGGAAATAGTTTCTGGTCTTTTGTGAGATGCCCACAAAATCCATCCATCCTCCTGTGTTCATCAGGAATACCAGGGAAATTTATTGAAACTTATTTTTACTGTAATCCATATTAATCTGACCATGCTTTTAAGACATGTCAGAAACATTTTGATGCTTATATTATAGACAAATAAAAACTACAGCTCATCGGTTTGCTTCCTTACAGGTTCCTTAGGACCTACTCTCACCCACAGTGCAGGTAATCTTTTTTGTAGTGTACACGTCGATAATTAACGCGCAGGCTTTAATGAAACACTCTGTCAAAATAACTTTTCCCAAACTACTTCAAAAGCAATTATAACCGTAATACCATTTAATTTTAGTGCACCTTAAACCGTAACGTTTTCCTAATACAAATTTGACTCTGGGATCCACAAGCTAGGTGGTTACTGTCACAAATTAATCTTATTACCTTGTTTGCCTGGTAAAGCAGTTACACTGTAGAGAAGCATGCAAAGCACGCACAAACAACCGAGAGAAAGGAAAAGAGTAAAAGGAAAAGCTATTACTCATCATCAACACAAAGACAACTAGATTAGGCAAAATAAGACACATGTCAGTTAGCTTAGGGATGGGTTCTCCTCCCACCATTTGGTATCTGCAGCATAATGACTAAAATGTTCTCTGAGCAAACCCAGGAAGTTTAAAGAGTAACTGAGATACTATTTTACGCGCTAATTAGTCTTTTTGTACATCATTAAAATGGCTCCAAATCCAATCTGCCTGGGTAACCATATGCCTCAATAATGAAAAAGAAAATGAAACTAATTATTAGAAAGTTGTCTGCTTCAGAACTCAGAAGGCAGCATGTATTTCAGCCCAGCATATTCCTCAGGCATGTACAGTCATGGCTGTCTGCAGCACTGGCATATGCTGGGACAGAATAATGACTTTTTTCCTGTCTGTTCATGGCACCCAGACATAATCTCATCCCACATTTTCAAGCAGTCTCTGCTGATTGTGAGTCAAACCAAATTATAGAGCAATTTAGCCAAATTTGTCTAAGCTGTTCTCATTTATAACATAAACAAACTCAGCACCTGGTCTTATCAATGATAGACTCAAGGAGGTTTAATCAATTGTGGATTTTCTTGGGAGCTAAATGGAGTTGGCATTCTTTATGTCCTGCAACCATGGAGAAAGCATACTGTGATGTGTGGCTTTTGCAACTGGAGCTGTTTTTCAGAAGTGACTGAAGTGTGTGCCCACCTGCCAGAGAAAGTGGCCCACACTCACTTAACTTTAGTGTTTGGAGTGGTCCCCAGATGCCCCACCACTGTATAAACTGACTTTCCTACATGAGGCGGAACCAAGTGACTGCAGTGAAGCCTGAGACAGCTCACTGACATTGGTAGCGATGCCAGCCATGATATGCAACATCACAGACCAAGGGAGTCAGTACTGGCCTTACTTCCATACAGGTGTCCACTTTCTGAGTGTAGACAGGTGAAAGCCCCTTGGAGCCCTCCCTCTGCCCTTTGCTGCTCTCAGGTCACTTCTTTCAGCCAGGGTCATATAAAGGAAAAGCATCTCTTCTGCAGATGCCCTTGTTTGGGAACAAGGTAGGAGCAGGATCTTGCATCCAGAATCACACCAGTCTTCCTCCCATGCACACCACACCATTCAGGGAATGCACCTCACACCCATGTACGTAACCACAAACACGTGACTCCTGATGGATTACACACACCATCCATATTTCTCTATCATCTCAAACTGCATTAATGTGCAGATGAAGGCTTGCAGCAGATGATCCTCTCTGAAGCTGAGAGGTCAGAGTGAGTTAATATTCCTAAACTTGTGCAATGGAAGGATGTCAGGCCAGGCTCTCCACAGCCCGTTTGCGGACTTCTATCCTGCTCTCCAGGCTTTGGTGAGTACCATACAGACACGCTGCAGTTATGAGTTTCTGGATATAAATTCTCCACTTTTAGCTATAATATATTTTTTTATAGAATAACATTTTGCTTTTGAAGGATCTGCAACTGGGCTTTAGTGCTGGTATCATTTTTGAAGTTTTGAATTCCTTTGAAGTTAAGGAATGAGGGAAGAATGAACTGCAAGGAAAATGTATTCCACTGAGTGAAGCCAGTACATTAAAGCTGCGTGCCTGAACACTTTCAAGAATATTGCTCACTCTTCATGGATTTACCTCACTTGCATATGCTGTTTCCTTGTGTTAAAACTTCATAGAGAGATGCATTTTGCAATTAAAAGGAATGAGAGGAGTGAGAGGAGATTAATTTTGATATATCATGAATTATTACTTTGGCCAGCCTGTGATGTTGCTAACTCAGCAGAGGAAAACACAGTAGCACAGAACATGTGTTTATTCTGGCAGTGGTGTGATTCATACATACTTGTGTGCTAAACCTGTACAGGAACTGCTCCCAAAGACGTGAATAACTCAGGAAAAGCCATGAGGGTGGCCATTCTACTCTTACTTCACACAATGACAGCATCTTGCCTGCAAAACTTTGTTTGTCTGACCAGGACAGAGTCATGACAGGTGCCACACTAAGCACTTAAACTTGCCATACATAAACACCAAATAGAGGGAGTACAGATGAAATCCAAGCTTTCTCGTGACAAAGGGTACTTCTGCAGTCTCAGATACATGTGATTGGATTTCATAGCCACAGACAGCAAAGTTCAATATCTACATCATCATTTAAGCATATAAAACTTAGCCACTAGTGATGATTGTGCCTGTCCCTTATGTAGTAGCTGAAAGGTAGATGGGCTATGTGTCAACCTGAGATGATGTAGGAGCATGTGTTGCATGGCTCAAGTATTATGGCCAATAAGGAAGTTCTGAAGTGCCTTTTTTTGAAGGGCCTTTTTTTCCCAATTTTTCCTCTTCTCTCTTAACTGAACTGTCTTCTGGCAGAAACCAATGTCCTGTAAAACAGGAGAAAATGAGTCCATGCTGCACACAGATTGTTTGTCACCAAGGACCTATTGCCCTACACAACAAGCCACCTTACATGATGCAAGTGAAGCTGTTCCTTTCCCACTGTGAAGCTGGCACAGTGAAGCCAAAAAGCATCTGTAAAAGTCTGCACAAATAAACCTAAGTGGAGTCCTACTCTCCAGACACTTCATGGCTCTCACATTAAACATCTCAGGACCTCAGGCACACTCTGTCCAATCCCCAGAACTCTGCTTGTACCTGCTCTTGCTTTCATACCAGTAATCCCTCACTCCTATCCTTACTGCATCAGCTGATGCCAAAGCAGAAACAGCATTTGCATTACCCCTTTGCTTTTGCCAGTGGCTAGTGCACTGCAGATCCTACATCCAGCAGTGCTTGCAGAGTGAAAGTGGCTGTCAGGTGCCTGCCTAGCTGTTGTGCTAAGGGAAGGATTAAAGTTTAGGGTGTTAAGGGGATTAAGCCACAGAAAATCTTATCTGGTACGTTCCAAGTGGATTTAGGGTTGTGGGAGAGATGCAGGCACTTGGAGAATAATGATGTCATCTGCAAGCTAGACTCCTGTTACCAATATTTGATGGTAGTCAGTAGCGTCCCTGAGTTTAGACAGGTGAAAGCCAGTGAGAGCAGAAGATGTGGAGTAGCTCTGGCTCTTGTCCACACTGCAGTGAACAAGCTTCTCTAAAATGACTTGGTCATTCTAGGCAGTTGCTTTGGTGTCTTTCAAATATTTCTTCACCACTAGTGATTATTTATTTGACAAAACTGCAGATGGAAAAAAAAAACCCAAACAAATAAATGCAGTCTTCATGATGGAAAAAAAAAAACCCCAAAATTATGGTGCATAGCAAGTACAATCAGAGCTAAAGTACTTTTCAAGATAGGTTCTTTTTATCTTGACAACTGTGCTGTTTCAAATCAACTTTCATAACACAAATGCATATATTTGTGCATCACCTAGTAATAATCTAATCTCCTACTTTGTGTTTAAAAAGAAAAATCTTACAGTCTGTACATTGGGAAGCAAAACTCTGATAATGATCTAGCAAAAGTAAATTTGTAAAGTCTATCTTGATCCTAAAATAACCACAGCCTAACCTTATTCAAACCTCCTCGGCTGGCATGGCTGCACTCCATTCAGGAAAAACCATAGTTCTTGAGAGGGAAACAGTGCTGTAAAAGTATTTTAAGTAAAAAAAAGTTATTTACAGATGGTCCAGTGAGGTTATAGCACTTTGCTGACATTCGACTGCAGTAACACTTGGTCACATGGAAGTAGTACATTTGCTGTAGATGGGACCCTGGCTTTTGTATTCGTAGAATCATAGAACCAGAATCATAGTACCAGTGGGGCTGTTTCCTGCTCTCTATCAGCCATGAGGGCAAGCCTGTTTATAGGACTTTGCTGAATATGCTCTCTTTAGAATCACAGAAGGTTTCTAAAGGTTAATCACTTTGTTGTTTTGAAAAAGCATCTGTGAAACAACCCTCTCAACCTCACATTCACACACATTCAAAGAGAAGGAAATGTCAAACTGTAGCCTTAACATGTGGTGATAATTTGACCCCAAAGAGCTGAGACATGGCATGTAGATGGCTGGGAGATGGCAACCACTAATCCCAGTATCTAACGAGCTCTATTGTGTTTCTGGGTCTTGTCAGGCAAATAATGAACAGTTCCTTTATTTCCTGGTTTATAAATCAAGTTTCATAAATTTTCTGTAGCTCTAAGTTGATTTTGCCTCCAAGCTTGACTAGTTACTGTCAAAGAAGAAAGCTGCACTGGAAAAAGGAAGATACATTATCTCTACAGTGGCATTTCAAAATTGAATAAAAGTACCATATCAATTCTATCTTTGCAAGCATTCCCTTCCTCAGCCTCTTAAATGGGGTTTCTTTTTAATTCACCTTTATTTTTTATCTAGACTAGGGATAATTTACTCTCCTTTAAAAGTTGTGCTAGATCGTTTTTCTACTTACTCACTGCCTGAATTAGCCGCTACCTTTAATCAATTACTTTGAACATTTCCTCCCATTGATCTTCCTTTGAAAAGTACCTGAGGATTTAATAGGCTTAAGTAGCCTTGTGATTTCTGACAAAGCAGATCTCGACTAAATTTATCTGTCTGATCCTGTTAATGTCAAAACAGGAACAGAATTTTCCAGCAATAATCTGGTTTTAATTACTGAAGAGGCTTGCAACTATGGAAGCCTCAGCTTTACAAACAGCTGAATTCTTTCGACTTCTAGCTGTTGTCTTTCAAATAATTCATTGTTATTAAAGTTATACTTTTTAGAAATAACTTTCTTAATTGTTTATGTTGAAGGGACTCTCTTAAGGTTCATTTTTTTTATAGAACCATAGAATCATTCAGGTTGGAAAAGACATTGGGATCATCGAGTCCAACCATTAACCCAACTCTACAAAGTTCACCCCTAAACCATATCCCTCAACAACACATCTAACAACCTTTAAACACAGCCAGGGATGGTGACTCAACCACCTTCCTGGGCAGCCCGTTTCAATGTCTGACTGCTCTTTCAGTGAAAACGATTTTTCCTTAATGTCTGCTCTAAACCTACCCTGTTGCAGTTTGAAGCCATTCCCTCTTGCTCCTTTGCTAATTACCTCTAAAAAGAGACCAGCACCAACCTCTCTACATATTCCTTTATCTTGAGGCCAAGTTATTTTTTATGGGGTTTTTTTTTTTGCATATGAACTGAGAAGCAGGAATGGTTTTAAACTGACATTCTTCTTTCATATTTCATATTATTTCATATTTGTGCCTTACAGTAGATACATTCCAGAATTGCAATTGCATTTTACCATATTAATTACCAGCAATGCAGCATCTGACAAGACTCTAGTTATAGAATATTAATAGAGAGAGACAGAGATTCTTGAAAACAAGTACACTATGAGAAAACATGTTGGTGGCAAAACAAAGATACCAGAAGGATAGAAAATGGCTTACTTATGTGTCTATGCCAATTTTAGCACTATGTAAATATATAGGTAAAGAACACAGACGTGATAGATGAGATTTTTTTCAGGGATCACTGCGTGGTCAATGAAGAGAGGTTATCTAACTCTTCAGAACTAGCTGACTTTTCAAAGACTTGTGATTATTGTTCTGGGTTGAAAATAGAGCCCAGATCAGTCTCTAGGTTGATACCTGCAGTCTAAGCACACCAACAACCTTCCACAGAGACCTTACCAGGCAGTGAAGCAACTTTGCTGAAAAGAAAGAATTCATTGAACCTACAACCAAGACAAAAGGAAAAAAACCCAAATAAGTAAAACAAACAAACAGAAACTGTGTCATAATGCCTTAACACATGTTCTGAGAAAAATGGGAGACAACTAACATGTCAGTCTTTGGCTTCACACCCGATTCCCTGGGGAAAAGGGCATACACTTTAACCAAAAGGGGATAGCACCACTCTTCCATTCTGGGAACTCAGGGGCTCCCTCAAAGAAATAGTTGTGAGTTAAGTTATATGTGTGTGAGATAAACTATCAGTGAAAAAAATGTCAATAGACTGTTGTTTTTCATATCTGAATGGAGGAACAGTTTTTGCTAGTGAGTAACAGTGGTCACTGTTTAAATGTTATGCTGTACTTATCACATTAAAACAAATGGATGGGAAATGTAATGTAGAAACTCATTGATCTCTTTTGTTAATGTCTCCCTAGGAATTTATCTTAAGACCTATAGATGAGAACAGATTAATCAATTCAGTCTTAACAAATGGGTAACTGTTTTCAGTGATAAGGGAACCAAAACAACAGAAAGCTTTTAATAAATACAGAATAATGCAGCATCTGACAAGGATCTAGCTATAGTATTTAATTCTACAATAAAGAAATTAGGACTCAATAGTAAGGGAAATTAAGCTAATGTGAAACTACAAACAGATACACTGATTATGCTGATGAGTTTTCCTGGATATGGTCCCTTCTTATAATCAGAGTGCTAGAAAATTCACTTTAAACAAAAAGGAGATAACTGCACAGAAAACATTTGCATACTTCTCGTTTAATTTATACTGTTCTCTGAAATTCTCTTAAAGTGTCCTCTTTAGACATCTGCATTCATATTTGAATCTCATTAGAACTGAATATTCTTACAAAGCTCTTACCTTTTGACCATCTCAAACATGTCTTGTGCTTTAAGATGAGCTGCTACTGACCTAGAACTTATGACACCAAGCAAGTTTGTAGAAATGATGTGGCATCAGGACCGGAGAGAGATTTAGTGTTCAGTAATGAGAATCAAAATCAAGTAACTTTTGAAAAGTAGGAGTAACTTTTCCATACTGCATACAAAATAAACCATTTTAATCTGTTTTTTCATATTTTGTTTGGGTTTTCTTAAAACATAAGTTAAGTTCTTTCATTGTCTTTCTGGAGATGTTTGCATGCAAACAAACTGTTTGGAGAGTATTGTTTCCCTTTGTTTTTTAGTGCTTTTGTTTAAACCTCAAAAGTTCTTTCTTAGTAACGCCTATGAGGATTTCTCTTTCATTAAAAGCATAGTTGTCCTGTGTTGCATAGATCTGCATTTGTTTCAGATAATGCTGGTACTTCTCTTAGTACAGCATATTTAAAGCAAAGCTCTGTCTAACAGCAAATACACATTAAGTTATGCCTGGGTTTCATTTTAAAATATTCATGCAATTTTTTAAGGACTTTAAATATGCTGAATTAGTCTAAAACAAATTTACTTTTAGTATCCTGAGAGAAAGAAAACTTTAAAGGGTATTACCTGCTCACTTGATCAACGGCAATGTTTTTCTGAGTTTCTGAACATCAAGAATTTCAAAACTCTATTAAAATGCTAACAGATTCAAAATGTGTTTCTGCTTTACTTTAAAGAGCATTTCTCAACACATCATTTGCCCATATAATACATGCTGGTCCAGTTTTAAAATGTTGGATTATTCTAGTACCATTTGATAAATAGTAGAGCAATGTTTATGTCTCACTGGTCTAAATATAATATTTTTCAGAGAGAAAAACACACATTGTAAAGTGCAAACAATACCAGTCCTCAAAATAATTACAAGAAACACACAAAGAATGCTGAAAATCTGCAGATCCCAATAGGGAATGAAATGTCAAATAGAGTGTAAAATATATATTGAATTAAAGAATTATTTTACTAAAATTCTATCATGTGATTCAGAAACAAGGCAGAATTTAACATTTTTCTCTATTTGAACTGCCAGTGTCTTTTATCTAGGGTGAGACACCGGAACAGGTTGCTCAAGGAGGCTGTTGGTGCCACCTCCTTGGAGGTGTGTTCAAGGCCAGGCTGGATGTGGCTCTGGGCAACTTGGTCTAACAAAAGGTGTCCCTGCCCATGGCATGGGGGTTGGAACTAAATAATCTCTGAGGTCCCTTTCAACTAAACCATTCAACAATTCTAAGATGAAGAATGATTTGTGCTCTTGTCTGAGTTAATTTTGTACATTTGTAAATTTAATGGTCACTGGCTGGTGGCCTCCATCTTTCTGATTACACCTATATTTTACACTTTCTGTATTTCTTACTTTTTGAGAACCTAGGAAGGTATATGTTCATCTTAGGTTTGCCACAAAGCAGAACTCAGGAGCTCACAAGCTTCTGCTTCTTCAACTGCTGTGTAGTAATATTTCCAGTGGGAGAACTCTCTAAGGTATAAGATGGAAGACTTAGCACAATTCATTGCGACCCCAGCCTGGACTGTCAAATGGCCATTGCCTCAGCAGGTATTTACGCATCAATGATTTAAAACAGAAATCTCACTTAAAAGCTGTAACTTAAGGATAGCTCAAGTAAAGACTGAGAAATCATCACCTCCACTTACGACAAGTCACATATTAATTACTGCATACAGTTGCTATGAGAACTGCACTTCTCTAGAAAGGATAGGGGAGAAATTTCGTTCTGCCACAGGCAATTTTTGTCTCCATAATCTTACGAAAGTTGTGGATAAGACTAATACGAACACTCTCATCTTGTTACATGCAGCTGCAACTTGCTTAGCAGACGAGGCATGCCTGCTTGGCATAGCATAAGCACAAAAATTTGAGACGTATCCAAGAGTTTGACAGCTTTAAACTCAGATGCCAGAACAGCATAAAATGTAAAGTTTTGTGCAAAGTTCTGTGCAATCCAATATTACCTTTCCACTTATCTGCTATGAAATAAGAATGCCTTCAACCATTTTGCTTGGTAAGTGATGGGGTTTATGCGTTTTTCTTAGCATCACTATGGTCTGAATTCTTCCTACTTGGAGGAGGGCCATAGAAATTATGAGAGGACTGGAATCCTTCTATGAGGAAAGGCTGAGACAGGTGGGTTTGCTCAGCCTGAAGAAGAGAAGGCTGGAGAAGTGACACATTATTGCAGACTTTCAGTACTTAAACAAGGAAGGAGGGAGCAGACATATTAGCAAAGACTGTTCTTACAGGACAAGAGATAAAGGTCTTAACCCAAAAGAGGGAAGATCTATACTAGACTAAGTGACGAAATTTTTTACAACAAGGGTTGTGAAACACAGGAACATGTTGCCCAAAGACATGGTAGATGCCCCATCCCTGAAAACATTCAAGGTCAGATTGGACAGGCTCTAGGCAATGTGATCTAGTTGAAGACACCCCTGCTTATTGTAGGGAGAGTTGGACTAAATAACATTTAGATTCCTTTCAACTGAAAACATTCTATGATTCTATGATTTCTGTATTCCAGAATCACTTGATTTTTCTCTTGATTCCCATATGCTTGCTCTATGTTTCCTATAAAGCCACACGTAACTGCTGATAGTAGTTGTACTCTAGAGGTATCTCACATTTTGATTAATATTGGAGCCAAGTGTAAATCTACTCCTACTCTATTTATTTAAATTAGAAATTAGGTGGGTTGACTACACATCAAAATCTTACTTTCTTTTTCTTTTGCCATCTAGCAGGCAATTGAAGTGTTAAGTCTTACAGTTTGCTTATGTTTGTAGGCTATCTGGTGATACATTAGTTGTGTCTTTGATGCAGTTCTCTTTGCTTATAAATATTGCATGAAGTGTCTTTTCCAGACATTTTGGTGAGAATAAAGCAGCAGTAGACTCTTCCCTCACCCATAGATCCAAGTTTCCTTCAGCAGAATTCTGCCAACATACAGAGGGCTTTCTGCTTTTTCTCATGTCACCCTACAAGTGTTTCCCTAGTGACCACCACCACCAGTCATCAGCAGCACCGCCACCATCATTGCATTTTAGAAAGGAAAAGGGGTTTTTTTTGTTTTTGCAGATCAAAGCTTTTGTTCAAGTTCCAAACTTAAACTAGATTCTTGACCATCACTGGCCTAGAGGTCTCTGAGGCCTCTGTTTAACCTGTGAACAAATGTTTGCCTATGGAAAATTCAATATTTTTGAATTCCAAATGGTTTAACATTTAATCATTGGCACTTCTTTCAGAACATGGAAGGTTGCAGGATTTCTTCATATACTTTTCATTAAACTTTTCTCCATATTTTTCCTTTCAACATTAATTCCTTCAGGGAAAATTGCTGGAGGAAATACTGCTTTAAAAAGTAATTAAAACGAACTTTTTCCTTTTGAATTAAAAAGTTCACATCCTTAAAAAAAACTTCCCTAAAGTTTGGTATTCAACTTAGGCTTGTCTTATTTTGTTTTCCTTTATCCTTAGAAACATGTGTTCTGTTTGAGACCAGACCACCCAAACATCCTTTCTATGTCTATTTATCGCTATTTGTCTCTGCCTTTTTGTTTATTTCCAAATCTTGCACAGTGATATTCCAGGGAGAGAGGAATGGTTCCCCACAATGTTACTGGAAAAAGAAATAACTGTCTTCCAAAACATATTTAATGAACATTATGTCTATGCTTTATGCAAGACAGTATTGAAAATTATATACTTATTCCAATAAATAAAACTTTTAGGGTTCATGAATGAAAAATCTTTGCCTATAGAATTTATAAGCACATGCTGTGCAGCTAAGCCATTCAAGAGTATAGCACAAGAAAGCATGGAAACCATTTTGCCTGAAGGAAACTAAATTCACCATGGATTACGAAGAACAGGCCTATCACAAGCTTCATGAGCTGTCATGCCCTGCATTTTGTTACTTGAACATTTTCATGAGACTTACAACTATTTAGCTGTCTCATCTGTCCCTGTTCTTCTCAGTGTAAAGCCCATACATCACACATCTTGAGAACAGGACAATGGCCTTTCTTCTGTTCTGTTGACCTACTTCACTCAGCATTCCTTTTCAAAGATTGCATGTCAAAACAGTGGAAGAGATTGTTTACTGCTAAACCTTTCATTCCCCATTATTACAGTCTTCTGTGAAGAAATAACGTGCTGTCAGCATAAGGCTGCTATCAGTTCTTAAAATGAGAAACGATTTGCCGTGGGGATGCAGTGTTACTGCTGGCTATTATTCCACTCTCATGCAGACAAGGGCAGAATACAAATCTCCAGAGGTGATGCTCTCAACACAGAAAGGAACTCTGACTAAACAAGCATCTTCCCTGGATTAAGGATAACGCCATCTCATCTTCCACAGGTTTTGTTTTGGCAATGTAACCATCCAATTAAATCAACCCTTTCAAGTGGCATAACTTAATCACGCTGCCTCTGGGTTGCCTGTTATAACCTCTTTCTCCCTTGCTATTTTCTTGTTTCTTCTGTATTGTGCCCTTTAAGGTCTTTAAAGTACTTCAGGGTAGAAACTGATGTTTGATGAGACATGGGGTCTACTTAAACTGACCTGTTTAGTATAATCATTGTCATTGAGTGCTGTTCCTCTGAAAGATCCAGAGCTGAACAATGCTGAAAACTATCAAAGATGGGTTTTTTCCTTATAATAGATCCATATGTTTGAAATGTGCCTAGTATCTTGCAGACAGTATGTGTAATGTTCAGTGTATCTTAAAAGGTGCTTTTTTTCCCTGTGCAAGCCGTAGGGTGCAATTAGCCAGTGCATACAAGACTAGCGGATGAAGGCAATGTCTCAGCACTTTGTACCCCAAGGCTGTACTACACATGGATCCATTTCTGTAAAATTCTTACATTTAGTCATAAATGTAAGTGGTTTTGACAGGATGTAAATACTGAAACCTGCCCTTTTTTTGACCTAGTGATGTCTCAATATTCTTGGTCTACATAAATAAGGATAGATATGCACAGGAGAAAATACGAGTTCTTGAAGCTGTTCTGTATAGAGCAGTTCCCTCTGTGTAGAACTGTCCCCTTGAAGCAGGAAAAAAAAAGACAATTCAGGCTGAGTTAGCTTTCTCAAGGTTATGACTACTTCTTGAACATACTAATTGTTTGATCATCTTCTGCTTGTCTTCTACCAGAACTTGGGAGAATCTCATGTCATTAACTCAAAAATTTTAACTGTCAACCATTTTGCTAAGTCTGATATGTTTTAAAGAATTTGATTCTGCAAGAGGGAAATAATCTTAAAATGTGTTTTTTGGTGTCCCACTGATTTCAGTGAAAAGGTATTAACCACATATTTCTTACAAGTTAAAGAGAAGCAAGTAAGTTTCTAATAATTAGGTAATAATGAGAATGGCTGGTAGATAGGATCTAGACATAAATGTTTTGTTTGGAGATCCTGTTAACTACTATCTAGTCTGATAGTCTCATTCCCCAAAAGGTTACATCTTGTCTATATTCTTCAACTACTGGAACTACCAGAATAAAAAAATCTTAGTGTGTTAGTTTAAAACACAGTTAAAATCAAGTTTAAGTTAAAATTTAAGTTAAAATCAAGATTTGAATTAAGTGTTGAACAACTTGAGCTGCAGTAGTACCTAGAAGTAACACTGTCCCTAGGTATCATCCCTCTGGACCTATTTGCTGTCATTTAACACAGGCTTTTGCTCTGTAGTTTCTGATGTAGACTCCTGGATGTATTACTTTGACCTTCCTGTCTCAGGGCTTACCTGCATACTCCAGGTAGCACAGAAATAGGAAATAACTGAGAGTGCCATAGTTTTCTTCCAGATAGCTGTAGCAATCACATTAAATCTTATTTATCCTTTCAGAGGGCAGGGTGAGAAAGACACTAAATACTACAGTAATGACTACTGAGGTCTGATTTCAAGTATGTTTAACTTAGGAACTAGGCTTTATGATCTCCAAAATTTGTCTCAGAATTTTTTCCTGCATGAAAGACAGTGGAAGAACAGTATTGGGCAAAGCCAATATAGCTTAAGTGCTGATATGAAGGACACCAGTGAGGAACAAAATGGTTCCAACTCCAAAGGCTGCTTCACAGCAGTTATCTGAAAGTTCACAGCTCTTCCAATTAAGCCCCAAATAAATACTTCTCCAGTTGAACTAATTCACTTTAATGGAGGAAAGACTCCCAGGTCTGAAAATAGTCCTTCTTTGCTCTGCATGCCTTTAGTGCAGAAAATAGTCAGTTCCAGCTGAGCCAATTGCATGAGCTAACATTTGACATTTCATTAGAACAGAGAAGTTAACGCAGACCCCAGATTTTCTAAAGTTTCTTAAAAGTTGGATTTGGTTTTGAAAGCATGGAACATATCACATGAGAGATATATATATATATATCTCCACTAGTCTTCACTCCAAATGTTACAGAAGAAAAAGGAATTCTCTATAATATGTTCAGCAAAAGAGCAAGAAGTTACATCTTTGAGAAGTAGTTCCTTCAAGGTAAAACACCACACTTTTTCTGGTGTCATGTTATTCTGAGGTTGTGCCTGGTAGCTGCTGTATCAGGTGAGTTATTAAGACCATATGGAAAAAGCCAGTGTGATTGTGTGAAGATGACTATGGTATTGCTAAGCAAATCTGTAACTTAGCATTATAAGCTTTGATGCAAAAAAGTTGGTCCCAGCCCCCTTCATCTGCTCTCCATTTATTGTGTTTCACACCATGTTCACTGGTTTTGAATTCTCTGGTAGAAATAAATCTGCTATATCTATTAACTACATACACCTATTTATTTCAAATTTTTTATTCTATTTGTAGAATAAAAAGGAGGGTGATTTTTTTTTCTTGCTTCTTTTTCTGTTCAATAATTCATTAATTTTCAGGCAAGATCAAAAGCTTCCTCAATCTTCTAAAATGCACTGATGGGCACTGTCAAAACATCCATGAAATTACATATTTTTTTCACATGAGTATAGAAAGACACCATCGTGTTTAAACATGAAGAAATACAGATGTGCCACTTATTCCAAAGTAATGCACCTTGCAGTGGCCTGTTTTTAAAAGCTGAGGAACATAAAATGCTCCTTTGTGTATGTAATATTATGATCAAGAAAACTGGCAGTAGTGTGTCCAAGACTTCAGAGGCAAAATAAATCTGCTCAGGTCAGATATTACTTCAGGAATTATTGAATAACTGCATTACTTTTCTTTTAATGGAATGAGAAATTAAGGTTACTAGATGCATTTTGTGGCTTTCTTAAAAATAGATGACTCTCCTGTTGATTGCATTAACTGCATAACCTGTATAGCCAGAAGAGAACCGGCTTTTTCTTTTAGGGACAATGTCCCTTTTTAGGTTGTCATGAGAAAGCAGAGAGGTGGCACAACCACACTTTACCTCAATGTGATTCATCTCCATTATTTTTAGATATTGTTAATGTATATCTCTACATTTCTGCTGCTAACAGGAGGTTCATTTTCTAATCAAGGAACAAAAAGAGAGGTCTTAAGACGTTGCTCATTTGGATTGCCTGCTTGTGTTCTTCAGATGCCTGTCCTGCCTGTAGGCAGCTCTCAGAGGACTGGCCACCATGCAGACAGGCCCATCAAAAGTCATTAAGAGCAGGGTAAGATTGACTAGAAAATCCTCTAGCTAGTCTTTGAGAGTAGTTAGTTAAATACTAATTTTCATCACCTTTTTCACAGTCACAGGCAACCATGTGATTGCTAACATTCAGCAAAAATTCTCCGGAGCTGCTCTTAAGTGAAAAAATAAGGGGGAAAAATAATGTCTTTTATTACACCGAGTTAGGTCAGCAGATAATTAGGCTGGCTTTCAGACAAGTAGGGCTTGTGTTCAGGCATCATGCACAAAAATAAAGTTCCAAGCAGAACATAAATGAAAAACTACTGATCTAGGTTTAATTTAATCATGTCAAAATTGTATTCATATTTTAGCACTTGGGTAGGCACTGACAGCTTGTGAGATGGTAGGTGAGTGCAGACGAGGCTGAGAAACAGGTACTACCTTGTTTAATGCTTAATGTTAGCAGGAAAGCTGTGAAAATTCAGAGTCAAAACAGTCTTCAGTGTCCCAAAACACACAGGAATGATGCAAATCAGCCCCTGGTTATCACACTAGAGCTTGCTTTATGCGTCAAACCAAGGTAGACTCAGCTGCCAAGCTCAGCCCACAGGAGGGATTATAAGTCTTTGACTCTGACTGAGGTGGCATCTGAACCTGGGCTCAGGTTTGGAGCAGTGTCAACAGCAAGAGCAATAACGTTTCAATCTGAGCTTGTAACCTGCAGCAAGTAACGAAACACGAGACCTGCCTCCCAGCAAAGGCTGAGTGTATGCACATACACAGGCAGTAAAAAAGATAGGATTAACAGCAGTGTATTTAAGGAAATTAGATCGATCAGAAGTGTGATTCATTTTATCCAGGACAGTTTGACATTTCTATTGGACAAGGATAATTTACTTCCCCAAATAATTAAATGCTTTCATGTATCTAATGGTTGGACTTAATGATCTCGGAGGTCTCTTCCAACCTTAATGATTACATGATTCTCACTCCAGGGTATTTCAAACATATATTTCCATCAGTGAAATGTAGTAGTTATTTATTCTGAGCTAGCATAACATAAGTAAATAATAACTAGTGACCTACTGAAATATATGGGTTAAAAGAAATAATATTCAGTCAAAAAATATGACCTACATGTTAATCATGCCCATGCTCTTATAAATCACTGCTAATTTAATGTGTAATGTACTAATAACCTTTCCAATAAGCCAATGTGGAGATACCATGGATAAGAAGGGTTGGCTACCTCACATCTCCATCATTTCTCCATCAGTGTGACCTTCTGATTCTGTTCCAAGAGCTCACTATAGGAGCTTTTTATAGGGTGATTGTGGTAGGAAACTCCATGCTGAGGGGAACAGAGGGGCCAATATGCCAGCCAGACTGATTCCATGGGGAAGTCTCTTGCTTTCCTGGGGTCTGGGTTATGAGGAAGCTCCCTAGTCTGGTACAGCACTCCAATGATTACATTATTATGCATTTACAACTTGACATTTACAAGGTTGATGAGAGAACACCGAAAGCAATCAAAAAGGATTTCAAGGCACTAGGGTAATTGGTAAAAGGATCATGAGCAAAGGTGGGTTTTTGTTTCAATCCCTTTTGTAGCACGGAAAAAAGCTGAGAGGAAGAGAACAACAAACCTCATTAAAGCATGGCTTAAAGACTGGTGCCATGGGAGGAATTTGGGGTTCTTTGATCATGGGGAGGTTTACAGGGCACCAGGTTTGCTCACGTCTGATGTAATTCAGCTCTCTCAAAGGGGGAAAAGAATTCTAGCTCATGAACTAGTGAAGCTTATTAAGAGGGCTAAAAACTGGGTTCAAAGGGGGAAAAGAAGCAGCTGGACACACTGGAGATGGGTCTGGCGGTTAGGTACCATTGTTGAGGTTAAGCCTGGAGACCCAGCTCAGGTCCCGTAGCACTTCTACATGTGACATGGTGAATAAATGGGGTAGACTTGGGATCTCTGTGGATGACACCTATGGAGAGCAAAAAAGGGCTTCTGCAATCAGAGAAATAGAGAGGGTAGAACAGGAGAAATGTCACAGGAGAATTCCATACACTTCATTAGGAACCCAACTCAAATGCCCCTATGTCATTGCATACAGCACAGGCAATAAACAAGAAGAGTTAGAGCTGTGCATGTGTCTGCAGGATTATGAACTCATTAGTATTACACAGACCTGGTGGGATGACTCCTACAACTGGAGTGTTGGAAGGAATTGGTGTGAGCTCTTTAGGAAGGACAGGCAAGGGAGGTGAAGAGGGAGTTTTACACTCTGTGTTAACGAGCACCTGGAGAACACAGAACTCTACCTGGGAGCAGATGAGGAAACTACTGGGAGCTTATAGGTCAGGATAAGAGGGAGGACAATAAATGTTATGGTGGGGTTGTGCTACAGGCCACCTGACCAGAAAGACCAAGAGGATAAGGTCATTTATAGACACATAGGATGTTCACAAGGCCTGATCTTCATGGGGGACGTCAACCACTGTGACATCTTTTGGAAGAACAATACAGTTGGGCCAAAATAGACCTAAAATGGGACCTATAAGAAAGATAGGACAATCATTGTAGCTGTTGTGACAGAATAAAGGATAATGGTTTTAAACTAAAAGAGGGTGTATTTGGAGAAGATATAAGGAAGACCTTTTTTCACCAGAGTAGTGAAACACTGAAACTTGTTGCCTAGATGGGTGGTAAAGGCCCCATGCCTTGGGACATTCAAGGTCTAGTTGAACAGGACTCTGGGTAACATGATCTAGTTGAAGATGTCCCTGTTCATTTCAGCAGGGTTGGACTAGATGACTTTTAAAAGTCCCTTCCAACCCGTTCTATGATTTTGTGAGTCTGTATTAGTGTTTCATACATATTAGTGTTTCAATGATCCAATTTCTGTGGAGGGTAGTTCAGCTTTCTTTGTTGAGAACAGTCGTAGCTGTCTCTGGAATTGTATATATTTGCACGGTAGTCGTTTGTTTATTTACAAAAAATGGGTTTTACAAAGTTCATAAATTAGAAATCTTACCCATGAAAATGCCAGGGAGAGGAGAGGTACAATGAGTCACAGTCCACACAGCTCAAATGTGTTATGTTTCCAAGTATTCAGGGAAGTCCAGTTAATTCTTGGAACTCAGGAATGCAATAATAAATAAACAACTCTACATCAGAAAGCACTAAAAAGATAAACCATCTCCTAGGTGTTACGAGGTAGTGGAACAAAGCCACAGTAGTCCTCACTGACTGTGGAACAGAAAAGCTCTTAAAAAATGTAATTACTCCAGTCCCAATCGCATCTTTCTGGCCATGCTGAATTTCTAAGACGTGCTCTTCAGAGCTATTTGTCTTTACAGACAGCCAGTCAGTGTCATTTGAAATGGATTGCACAGAAATCTAAAAGCTTAATTTTAATGTGGTAAATCGAAGAAAAATACTACTACATCAGTATGCTCAGCACAACTGCCTATTAGCCATAACTGAAATTATTGGTCAGCTGAAAAAATAACTATCTTACTGGCATATCTAGAGTAATTGTCACTTATAGATAAGCCATACCTACATTTCTGTTCACAATTTTCATGATTTCCTGATTTCTTTTCACAGTTTTCAGGTAAAGAACATGAATGTGGAGGGCAATCTGAGGTTTGGAATGACCAGGAGTCATCAAAATTGTTTGATGCAATACTTAGAGATTCAGAGTTACCAGGTGGCTGCTTCTCCTTTTAAAAACAAACAAAAAAAAAGACCACAAGATGCAAAAGACTTAACTTGTGACAGATATCTTGTATTTCAATGTACCGCCTTGAGATCTGGGTGCTATCAAACCCAAATACCTTGTCAGTTCCAAATTAGTCAGATCTCTGTTTACAGCAGATAGTGAGCTTCATTCCTTCAAATATATGGATGTCATAACTGACTGTACATGATGCTTTTTAAAAGATTATGCACTAAATTAAAACACCCATAACAATTCAGAGGTTTCTTTATACTTGCTGAACATCTTTAATTAGGAGTCACCTCCCCTGTTCCTTTCTTACCAGCAACCAAAGCAATGAATCTACCTCAGGCCGTCCAGCAAGGCAATTGTAGTAGTTTCAAAAGCTTACACTGTCACAGACAGCATCTCATTAACAAAGTACATTTTTATAGCTTGTCTGAGTTTAAGATTAAGGCTTGCAGACAATGTCCACGGATGCCTGTGCAGAAGGCAGCCTCACCATGCACATAATGTGGTTCATAAAACCACATTACTAGATGTTACCATGTTGCTACTTCTGTTGTATTGTTGCACCTGTGAGATGAGGTTTCAATTGAAGTAGCCATTAACTGTCATAGGGAAATATGACATACTGCAAAAGTCTTTATAGAGGGATTATAGTTCCTGTACGACCCCTGGCAAAGATGCTTTTAACCTGGAGGAAGCGATGTCAGAGAGTCAAGACTCATAGGGTACACATAAAGCAAAACAAAGATGTAGTACAAGAATGAGGCAAATTAGAATTTCAATGAAACTAAGTGTGAGGTAGTTTCTGTCTCATTGTATTGTATAAATTGCAGAAGAGGGATTCATATCACTGCCTGTAGACACCTGGACCACAGGACTTCCTCCACAGCTATAGCATTTCATAAGGTACCTTTTGTATGTGGAGAGGTACAGGCATCACTGGAGAATTTGTTTCCTCCTAAGGTAGACACTTAACTGTAATGGATTAATCACATCCTGAAACATCCTCTGGCAATAAATACACCTGGTTCAGACAAAGCATCAGTACTCCTGAGACTAGCAATAAACACAAGAGCTCTGTCCAGGAGGCAGTCTAGGCCAGCATGCTGCAGCACCTCTGATGAAGCATCTCTTACCCGGCTTTTGCCGCAGAGTGTTGAAAGATTTTAATTTCACAAATAAATTATGAACTCATGAAGCAGAACTTTTGGTTGAGTCAGTGGTCTACAGTGCCCAAAGACTTTGTTAAATTCTCTTGCTTTAAGCACTAAAGGCATAGCTGTAGGTTATTAGCACAGACCATCCGTAGACGTTTGCTTCTGAGGTATAATCAAGGGTCTCTCCTAAGGTAAGGGAGAGAAATAAGTTTTTAAAAGCATAGCTTATTCTTCTTTGGTATGACCTTCTGAAACAGGTCAGATTTGACTTAGAAAAATATTGTCATTCTCCTTGGACAGTGATTGAATGCCATAATAAGTTTGATTGAAAAGAACTCGCTGACATCAAAAGTTTTAACAAGGAGCAGAGGAAAGAGCTCAGTTTTTGAAGATGTATAGGTACTCAGACAAAGACACGATAATGAGACTTCTGAAGAATTTGAAGAAAAAAAAAAGCAACCCTCCAATCTGGATTGTTTATTCTGAGAATCTCCTTTATCCAATAAATGCATTTTCCTGCAGATAAAACGTAAAGAATTTCAAGACAGGTTACTTTCAGTGAACATCACGTGAATGTGCACAAAGCTAAGAAAAGTAGATTTGAGTTCACCAACATGAGACAGAAATGTGCTGTTACTGAAGTGGAGAATTTCTGGTTTGATGATTTTGCAGCACTGATAAGAAAAAAAGACAGCTGTTTCTCTAGTAATCCCCATAGCCAGTCCACCAAATAAGATTCATATCAGTAGATGAGTTCTACAGACTTTGCCATTAGAAACACACTAAACTTCTTTAAAAACTCAATAAATGTGCTCGGCAAATGCGTGACTGGGAACTACTAGAAAATATTTAATCAATATCAAAGACAGTGTCTTAAAATCAGCCCAATTTAAAGTTTTAACATTGTGTAGATTAAGTTATAGCAGGGGACAACAACCAGCTCTAGATCCCTGATAACAAGGCAAACAGGACTTTAATGTATTTTCCAGGGTCATGAACCAGCATAACTGAATTAAAATCCTTATTTTAATCTTAGATTTAGTGAAGTCCAAGGAAGTATTTTAAGGGTGACACAGTGGGAATGAAAGAAGATATGGATGGACCTCCAAAGTGACCTCCATTCCGGTATCGTGGTGTTAGAGAGACAAAATTCAAGTATCCAGTGTATCAAATGCAACAAAAGGATCAGTCTCACTATCCCCACTCCAGGTAATTTCTGAAGTCTGATGAAACATTTTTATTATGGTAATTAGGATTTTAGGGTAATTTTTAATCTAAATAACATCCTACAGATCAAAACAAATGGTTTTCCAGGCAGTAGAGTTAAAAATAAATATTTTAATGAAATTGTCCTTGAAAGTTTACCTTTGAAAGCTTCAGAGTTCTCTCTCACTCCTTTTACCTGCCCACACATCCCAGGGTTTCTACCGCCACCTCCTACAATCTTGATCCAAGAAGATCCAAAAGAAGTTTCCTTGTTATATACAAACACATAAGTTGTCCTCAAAGCAAAATGCTAATAACAAAATGCTAATATCAGACTCCATGAAAGACAAACTGACAGATTAACCAACAAACTAATAATCACATTGTACTAGAAAGGTATTTGAAGCTGAAGTGCCACCTCCATGTTGCAGAAATGTGCAATTAGGAAACCACCTGGATCTTGAGAACCTATCAGGAACATTCTAGGCACATTGTTTGGATGAAAAACAATAAACAGGGTAACTTCAAAAGAAATTATATACCATTTCAAGGTACAAATGTCCAAAATCTGTCCTTTCCAAGCATATACTTCAGGAACAAAACAAGATAGGAAAAGAAAACTCATGTCAGAGCAGCAACAACAGAGTTTTAGATAAAAGGCTGTTTTAAGAAGTGCCCAGGTGACACGAAAGGCCAATGGCATCCTGGCTTGTATCAGGAATAGTGCGTCCAGCAGGACCAGGGATGTAATTGTCCCCCTGTACTCAGTGCTGGTGAAGCCTCACCTCAAGTACTGGGAGTGGTTCTGGGCTCCTCACTTCAACAAACATACTGAGGGGTTGGAGTGGGTCTTGAGGAGAGAAATGAGACTGGTGAAGGGACTAGAGAGAAAGTTGGATGAGGAGAGGCTGAGGAATCTAGGGGTGTTTAACCTGGAGAAAAGAAGACTCAGGGGAGAGCTTATCACTCTCTACAACTACCTGAAGGGACGCTGTAGTCATAGAATCATAGAATCATTGGGGATTGGAAGGGACCCCGAAAGATCATCCAGTCCAATCCCCCTGCCACAGCAGGATCACTTCACTGGAGAAGTTAT